>OX578146.1:112464126-112629126 GCA_951213105.1 Amaurobius ferox
TCAAACACTTCTTACCAGGGAAACATCTTGAAATGACAAATTAGCGAAGTATCAATGACAAAATAGTTGAAATCCGATTTAAAAATCAAGTGATTTATCGTAGTTTAACAAATGAGAGAAAAGTCGAGGGCAAGAAAATTGGAGAAATAGAACGCGCTATAAATCTTTATATTCATTGCCACTGAGATCAAACAAATTAATTCGGGCAGACGATTCTAATTATTTCGCAATTATTGCAATTATTTGCACGTTTTTAATGAATAGAAAGAAAAGAAAATAAGATTCGAAGACAGTTAATAAAATACAGAATATTACATTAATTTGTCGAAATCGTTTGCAGTATGGTTTATTGGATTTAAAAAAATGCATTAATAAAATGATCAATTTTTTGTTCAACTAGATATTTTACTTCAAACTTTAAAAATGTATCAATTAAAATTCCTTAAAAATATGACTGTTACAATTAGTAATTTTATTACACACCGATAATTTTTGTTTAATGTATAGAAAAAGCACTGTGACGGGGACAAAAATTGGAAATCGGGGGATTTACACGTTTAAAGTATCCTTGAACGCGTATTGAACTTTTTGGAGGTGATGTATATATGTATAACCGGCAGTCTGTGGGCGTGATATTTTTTTGAACGAATGGGGCGTTTTGAAAGTAATTTGGCGCGATTGTTAAAAATTAGTGAATACTAATGTTCTTTTAAGTTTACACGCGATTCGAAATGTTCGAAACCTCCTTAAGTTTTCGAAGGAATTTTTGAAAAAATCAATACTTTCCATATATATTATCATGTATTGTAGAGAAAGTAAAAATACATTCAGTATTATTAAATAATAATTTATATGAGTAGGGAATAGTAGGGGGTTCTGGCTCACGCGGTGCTATACTTTAACATGGGGAAATTGCGGTGCTAGTTCTCCCATGTTAAAGCATAGGTGCACCTCATGAGCAGGGGTGGAGCTTCCACCAGCACGTGACTTTCCATGATGTCAGTCAAAGGTTAGGATGGATCAGATGATTTTTTTTTCTTTTTCTTTTTTTAAGTGTTAATGTTTTAAAAATTTCGTAAAGTTTTTTTTTTTCTTATATTTTTTCGCAAATGTAAGTTTTCTACTTTTCAAAAACCGCACTTGTGCTGTTTTCTCTATGGAAATTAACATAGGTTTTCACACTTGTGCTATTTTTTAACGTTTTTTCACAAAAACATACTTTTTACTAACAAAATTTCGTAAATGAAAGTTTTTTTCTTATATTTTTTCACAAATGTGAGTTTTTTACTTTTCAAAAACCACACTTGTGCCGTTTTCTCTATGGAAATTAACATAGGTTTTCACACTTGTGCTGTTTTTTAACATTTTTTCACAAAAACGTGATTTTTACTAACAAAATTTCGTAAATACAAGTTTTTTTCTTATATTTTTTCACAAATGTGAGTTTTTTACTTTTCAAAAACCACACTTGTGCCGTTTTCTCTATGGAAATTAACATAGGTTTTC
Source organism: Amaurobius ferox (assembly GCA_951213105.1). Lineage (NCBI taxonomy): Eukaryota > Metazoa > Arthropoda > Arachnida > Araneae > Amaurobiidae > Amaurobius > Amaurobius ferox. Next base: position 112,465,633 of record OX578146.1, read on the forward strand.
ACACTTGTGCTGTTTTTTAACGTTTTTTCACAAAAACGTGATTTTTACTAACAAAATTTCGTAAATGCAAGTTTTTTTATTATATTTTTTCGCAAATGTAAGTTTTTTACTTTTCAAAAACCACACTTGTGCCGTTTTCTCTATGGGAATTAACATAGGTTTTCACACTTGTGCTGTTTTTTAACGTTTTTTCACAAAAACATACTTTTTACTTGTAAAAAACTAACAAAAACGCGTTTTTAAAGTAGCAGAATCGCGTGAATTGGTGTTTTAAAGTAGCAGAATCGCGTGAATTGGTGTTTTAAAGTAGCAGAATAGCGTGAATTGGTGTTTTAAAGTAGTAGAATCGCGTGAATTGGTGTTTTAAAGTAGCAGAATCGCGTGAATTGGTGTTTTAAAGTAGCAGAATCGCGTGAATTGGGTGTATGGGAATCTCGAGAATCTCGGAGGGTTTAAGGGGTGTGTTTCCTCAACCATTTCGGCCTTCGATTTCAAAATTTTAAACATACATATTTTAAATAATAGCAGATACTTGTTTTCAACAATCTAAATGGGGTAAGGTCTCTTTCATAAATTAGATGTTGTTAGAAATATATATATATATATTTTTTTTTTAAATTGTGGTCCCACCTCCACCCGGTGTATAGGATACACCGCCACAATTCAATCTAGCATGGTCTGGTCTTTTAAATTTGATAATGACCGTATGCTAGGCTCTTGATACCATCCTTTAAGATATGTCGCTTATCATCATAGGGAGATAAGCCCATTTTAATTTGCTTCACAGTATACATCTGATGGTCTTTACTTGCAATTTTAAATTGTTCCACTCTACTATATCTTCGCCTTGTTAGGCAATTATAATAATCTTCATGATGGATGTATTTTTTTACAACATTCTTATTAACACCTTTAGCAGTCTTTTTATCCGTGAAGGGTGTTTTTAGGCTATACATTTTCGATCTTAGGCCTACAAATTCCACGGCAGGAGTTCCATTCAACTCGTCTTTCATTTTTCCAATCCTTTTTTTATTCTTATTGGAATGGAGTGGATGTGTTGGAGGATAATCCGAAAAGTCAAAATAGTCTTCATAACTTTCAAAATCTTTGTAAATATCCTCTGTTTCAATTTCATAGCACAGGGAATCGGTGTCTGTGAAAAGCAATTCGGCTCGGCTTCCATACATCTTCTTAATAAAATCATAATGAAACTCATACATAAGTGTTTTACTCAAGTCCAGTACTGAAAAACCTGCATAGATGGGTCTATTCAGTTTCAAATGAGTCTTATGCATATGAACTGCTACCAGATCTTCATTAAATATTTTGAAGGAGTGTAAGGCTGGTGATGCAAGTAATTTTTTCAGTCTCTTCTCAGTCTGTACGAGCTTAACATCCATTCTTTTTCTCAAATTTTCCATAGTTTTTCCAAACACTGCGTTATTCATAAGTTTGAACAGATCTTTTTCAAAGGAATTTTTTGCTTTCATTCTCTTCTCAGTGTTAAATTGTACATAGGGCTTCAACCAGGGCTCTTGCTTAAAAGTTAATACTCGATGGATTTTCACAAGTTTCATCCCTAGCTTCATATACTGCTTTAAATTTCTGTAATGCAGAACATATTTAACCTTATGATTCAAATTAGGTGTTAATTTGATCTGGTCCTTGCATATTTTCAAATTCATTTCTTCAGATAAATTCCGGCTATACTCCGAAATCAGAGATGGGGTGATATGAACTCTTTCGGGTGCTAGAGGATAATCATTATGTTTATCATGCAAATCATGGGGATAGTCTATATCCGCTTCGATAATATATCCCACAGGTGAGTCATCTTCAACAGCAAGTGGATTAAAGTTCTGAATGTCTTGAGAATCAAGCCATCTAAAATCCGATACGGGGAGTGCTTGGCTTAGAGCCCACCCATACAGATTATTAGCATCCAGGTACATTATATATTTGCTAGGTTTCGTAGAATCAAAATGTTCCAAATACTTGTTATTAGCCTGACTAAGGCGCTTACTAATAACACTAATACCGCCTCTTATACCTTCTTCTAAAAATAAGTACATATCAGGATCTGTAATCAGTTCTAATGATACTCCACTAGTCTTCAAGGCTGCATTCCAGGCAAGAGATGGTAATGTTAAACAGTGGGCAGCATCTATTCCATAATAATTCAATGTCAAATCACGGAAATTCTCAAAAATGTCCGCTAATAGAAGAATATCAGTTTTCATGTACAAGTCATGATATTCCCCCATATTCTTTATCTTTAAAGATGTCCAAACATGTTGAGCATAGGCATAGGCATCATCAGAGACCTCCTCTCGATTTAAATCATCAAAGAAGGCCTCTTTAGAGGGTAAGCTCGTTTCTTCAAACTTGGTAGCACAATCCATATAAGAATAGGGGTAAACACCCTTTCTAGTCACTAAATCCACTTGATCACTTGTAAAATGTTCTTGGGTGATACGAAACTGATTGGATTCCAAACTAGAACTTAGTTTCTCAATAGAGGTAGGTAAGAATTGAAGAGAATCTATAAACTGTAAACTTCCTAGGCTGAATGTAATATATTGCTGCATATTGCTACTGATGCATTCAATCGTCTTTCCTTTAAATTCACCGATCCCCTGCATAATTAAATGTCCATCATACCCCTTTAAATTATGAAACACAACGGGTATGCGTCGTCTTATCTTGTAATTCAGATTACAATTAGGATGGGCTGCACCTCTGTACTTGGAAGTTAAGTGGCAATGGTCTCTCACACGCTTTTCTCCTAAAGCCTTGTTACAAATATGGCAGAGAGTAGCATTTTCAAAGTTTTCACGATCTTCAGCAGTAAAATTCATTTTCATATTTTCTCTCAGTATTCTCTGAATCTCTTCTTCTTCTTGAATAAGGGCTTTCAAAAAATGATGAATCACATCTTCACCCCTATAGATAACAGGTCCTTTAAAGGTTTTTCCATCAGGCCCAATAATAATATAGGCAAAACCACAAGGAACATGATGAGATAAGATACTCTCATGTGAAACAGAAGGGGTATTCTCACATAGTTCCACTTTCATTAGGAAAGACTCAAAGTCTGCGTATATCACAAATGGTACACGCATTTGCATGTAAATACTTTGAAATTTCAAAATCTTGTTATTGTCACTGGGAAACTCCACTCTCTGTAGGCCATACTGGCTACATAATTCAATATGCTTCTTTAAACGAGCTTCAGATGAAAATCGTTGTAAACAGTAGTCACAAAAATATTGCTTCTCTTTATGTTTTCTTATACTGTATAAAAGTCTGCTCATACTTCTAATACAACAGTAATGAGACTGCTCATCATTACTAATAAGCAGTAAATTACAGTGTTGTTCTCGTCTATTAGATGATATATAGAGCGGAAACACCTTCTTATCTTCATATCCAAAGACACTCAGGCTCACATTATTATTATTTCGCTCAAATAATTTAACTTGGTGTAAAGGAGTGGGAAACTCGATTCCATCCAGATTCAACTTGCATTCATGCTCGGTATATTTGCTGACACGAGATGCATTCTTATAAACTGGATAAAGTTCTGCTAAGATGGACCACATAAAACATTTCTGATCACTATTTTCCACATTAATAATAGCTTTCTTGGCTAATAGTTCTTTAGGTAGCGGGATATAGCTTGAGGCAGCCAGAGGATCATATGTCCCAACATCAATCATGAGTTCCTCGATTCTCTCTAAGACCCAACCGCTACCACGGCCTTCATAGGTTTCGAACGATGTTAACACTTTTGCAAAGGCAGTATCCATATTAGAATCCAAATCTTCTTCTGTAATGTTTTTCATACAAGAACTTCTGAAATAGTTTATACAGTATTCCTGTTCTCCTTCAGATCGGAAACGAGTAAAACGGCAACATACATTTATGTACCATATAATACTACGTTTCAAAGCAATTTCCTTTAGCACTACTTGTTTTATCTCAATTCTATGAGAATCCAAAAAGGTAAGTAAATCTTTTTCAGCATGACCAGCAATTTTATAAACAGTCACAGTACCGTTTAAAGCCTGTTTGCAGGGTTTCTTAGTCGCTTTCTTCTTCTTTTTATTCATACACGGAGCATCTAATCTTTTTCTTTTAGTGCCTCGCATAGGCTTATCGCCATGAACTGGTCGTTCATGAATCTTCTCATGACGTATCAGATCATCTTTTCTTACAAAAGCTGCCTTACACAATTCACATATGTAATCCTTCTTTCCATCATGAATCCTCATATGGCGCACTAGGCTTCGTTTGGCCATGAAGCTCTTCGCACAACTAGGACACACCTGTAAAAAAATAAAATGCAATACTTTGGTATAAACACGCTATTCTCGGTAACAATGTAATACATTTCAGATGTATATATATATATATATATATATCATTACAGATGTATATAAAGTAATCGCTAATCCATTATACTATCCCCATTAGAAATAATAAAATTCCTAAATTAAAGAATATATTCAGATGCAAGACATTTCATGTAAGACCCCCCCAAGACATTTCATTAAATTCATAAAAACACTCATTAAAAAGTTGTTACGCATCATAAAAATACAAAGTTTAATAAAATGAGACAATAAAATCACATTAAAACAAGTACTTACATGCCCAATCCTGTTCAAAGAGGGTGCATTAAGCATAGGAACGTTAGTAACGGTAGGAATAGTACCTCCGATATTACTTTCTAAGGCAAACATATTCGCAGAAGAACTTCAAACACGTCTTAACAGCACGAAACTCACAACAGAAATGATAAAATCGCTGCTTGAAGACCACTTACACCCATTCATAAAAAAAAAAGTTCTTGGTGTATCCATCCACCAAGGGCATGTTAAGGTCACGTGATAGTTATATCACGGTTACCGTTAAACTTGCAACACACGAATGTAATTATGCACACATCCGATAAAAAAATAAACAATTCGTTCAACATCGCAATCGATTATATCCTTTTTTAATAATCGTAATCGATATATTAAATAAATTCACATCTTTAAAAAATAATAGATTTTAATAAAATAATGAAAGAAAATCCCTTTGCGAGACCCCTTAAAACCTCCAATCCTTAAACAATACAGCAACGCGCAAGCATAAAAACGAATAACATATACTCCTCTCTCCCCCTCCCTCCCCGAGACACCAACACTCACTTCACCACACGTTAAACGTAACCCATAGCAACCGGAATCCATAATAAAACATTCACCTTCGCCCCCAACGTACATCCAAATACACAGTCATTCAACGTGAAACCCGTAATTTTACAGCAAAGTCACTTTACAGGGATTCATAGAACAAAAAATCCTAAAAAATCAACAAATTCACCCAGAAACTAGCTAAAACCCTCAAATTACTTATAATTATCATCTACATATGCTATATAACTATTTACAACCTTAAAAAGGTGAGTATGCTAGTAGATAAGGAAGGTGGGTTCGCCTGAATGCGGTTAGAGCAATGCCGCCTAAAAATAGTTTCTGGAAAGAAAAAATAAATATTTTTTGGTATTTCCAGAAAGTATCCTCTATGTCATATTTTGATAAAATTATAAAAGTTTTTTAAAAAATTTTAAAAACTCAATTTTTTATTAATTTTCACAAAATTCCTAATTTCCCCCATTAGTATCCCTTTCTACCGTTAGGAGGCGCTGATGGTTTCATACTGCCTCCGACGGTGTTGCCACCCTCAAAAAAGTTTCTACCCCACAGGTGTTGCTATGGTAATCCAAACAACAAATATTTCTAAGTTAAATCCTCGATAGTTTCGCTTTTCGACGCTAGGGGGCGCTGAACGTCGCTGAGCCTTCGCAGGTGTTGCCACCCTCAAAAAAGTTTCTTCCGTACTTAGAAAAAATCTCGTCCAAAAAAATTATTTCCTCCTAAACCCCTCGTACAAGACTACAAAATCGTTGCCACCCCAAAAAAAGTTTCTCCAAAATTTTTACCCCCACTTTTTTTTCATTCCCCCCCTTTTACACCCCCGTCCAGGATTACGGAATTCACGCGATGGCGGCCATTTTGCTGAGCGCTGAGCATCGCTGAGCCTTCGCAGGTGAACTCTCCTTCCTTATCTACTAGCATACTCACCTTTTTAAGGTTGTAAATAGTTATATAGCATATGTAGATGATAATTATAAGTAATTTGAGGGTTTTAGCTAGTTTCTGGGTGAATTTGTTGATTTTTTAGGATTTTTTGTTCTATGAATCCCTGTAAAGTGACTTTGCTGTAAAATTACGGGTTTCACGTTGAATGACTGTGTATTTGGATGTACGTTGGGGGCGAAGGTGAATGTTTTATTATGGATTCCGGTTGCTATGGGTTACGTTTAACGTGTGGTGAAGTGAGTGTTGGTGTCTCGGGGAGGGAGGGGGAGAGAGGAGTATATGTTATTCGTTTTTATGCTTGCGCGTTGCTGTATTGTTTAAGGATTGGAGGTTTTAAGGGGTCTCGCAAAGGGATTTTCTTTCATTATTTTATTAAAATCTATTATTTTTTAAAGATGTGAATTTATTTAATATATCGATTACGATTATTAAAAAAGGATATAATCGATTGCGATGTTGAACGAATTGTTTATTTTTTTATCGGATGTGTGCATAATTACATTCGTGTGTTGCAAGTTTAACGGTAACCGTGATATAACTATCACGTGACCTTAACATGCCCTTGGTGGATGGATACACCAAGAACTTTTTTTTTTATGAATGGGTGTAAGTGGTCTTCAAGCAGCGATTTTATCATTTCTGTTGTGAGTTTCGTGCTGTTAAGACGTGTTTGAAGTTCTTCTGCGAATATGTTTGCCTTAGAAAGTAATATCGGAGGTACTATTCCTACCGTTACTAACGTTCCTATGCTTAATGCACCCTCTTTGAACAGGATTGGGCATGTAAGTACTTGTTTTAATGTGATTTTATTGTCTCATTTTATTAAACTTTGTATTTTTATGATGCGTAACAACTTTTTAATGAGTGTTTTTATGAATTTAATGAAATGTCTTGGGGGGGTCTTACATGAAATGTCTTGCATCTGAATATATTCTTTAATTTAGGAATTTTATTATTTCTAATGGGGATAGTATAATGGATTAGCGATTACTTTATATACATCTGTAATGATATATATATATATATATATATACATCTGAAATGTATTACATTGTTACCGAGAATAGCGTGTTTATACCAAAGTATTGCATTTTATTTTTTTACAGGTGTGTCCTAGTTGTGCGAAGAGCTTCATGGCCAAACGAAGCCTAGTGCGCCATATGAGGATTCATGATGGAAAGAAGGATTACATATGTGAATTGTGTAAGGCAGCTTTTGTAAGAAAAGATGATCTGATACGTCATGAGAAGATTCATGAACGACCAGTTCATGGCGATAAGCCTATGCGAGGCACTAAAAGAAAAAGATTAGATGCTCCGTGTATGAATAAAAAGAAGAAGAAAGCGACTAAGAAACCCTGCAAACAGGCTTTAAACGGTACTGTGACTGTTTATAAAATTGCTGGTCATGCTGAAAAAGATTTACTTACCTTTTTGGATTCTCATAGAATTGAGATAAAACAAGTAGTGCTAAAGGAAATTGCTTTGAAACGTAGTATTATATGGTACATAAATGTATGTTGCCGTTTTACTCGTTTCCGATCTGAAGGAGAACAGGAATACTGTATAAACTATTTCAGAAGTTCTTGTATGAAAAACATTACAGAAGAAGATTTGGATTCTAATATGGATACTGCCTTTGCAAAAGTGTTAACATCGTTCGAAACCTATGAAGGCCGTGGTAGCGGTTGGGTCTTAGAGAGAATCGAGGAACTCATGATTGATGTTGGGACATATGATCCTCTGGCTGCCTCAAGCTATATCCCGCTACCTAAAGAACTATTAGCCAAGAAAGCTATTATTAATGTGGAAAATAGTGATCAGAAATGTTTTATGTGGTCCATCTTAGCAGAACTTTATCCAGTTTATAAGAATGCATCTCGTGTCAGCAAATATACCGAGCATGAATGCAAGTTGAATCTGGATGGAATCGAGTTTCCCACTCCTTTACACCAAGTTAAATTATTTGAGCGAAATAATAATAATGTGAGCCTGAGTGTCTTTGGATATGAAGATAAGAAGGTGTTTCCGCTCTATATATCATCTAATAGACGAGAACAACACTGTAATTTACTGCTTATTAGTAATGATGAGCAGTCTCATTACTGTTGTATTAGAAGTATGAGCAGACTTTTATACAGTATAAGAAAACATAAAGAGAAGCAATATTTTTGTGACTACTGTTTACAACGATTTTCATCTGAAGCTCGTTTAAAGAAGCATATTGAATTATGTAGCCAGTATGGCCTACAGAGAGTGGAGTTTCCCAGTGACAATAACAAGATTTTGAAATTTCAAAGTATTTACATGCAAATGCGTGTACCATTTGTGATATACGCAGACTTTGAGTCTTTCCTAATGAAAGTGGAACTATGTGAGAATACCCCTTCTGTTTCACATGAGAGTATCTTATCTCATCATGTTCCTTGTGGTTTTGCCTATATTATTATTGGGCCTGATGGAAAAACCTTTAAAGGACCTGTTATCTATAGGGGTGAAGATGTGATTCATCATTTTTTGAAAGCCCTTATTCAAGAAGAAGAAGAGATTCAGAGAATACTGAGAGAAAATATGAAAATGAATTTTACTGCTGAAGATCGTGAAAACTTTGAAAATGCTACTCTCTGCCATATTTGTAACAAGGCTTTAGGAGAAAAGCGTGTGAGAGACCATTGCCACTTAACTTCCAAGTACAGAGGTGCAGCCCATCCTAATTGTAATCTGAATTACAAGATAAGACGACGCATACCCGTTGTGTTTCATAATTTAAAGGGGTATGATGGACATTTAATTATGCAGGGGATCGGTGAATTTAAAGGAAAGACGATTGAATGCATCAGTAGCAATATGCAGCAATATATTACATTCAGCCTAGGAAGTTTACAGTTTATAGATTCTCTTCAATTCTTACCTACCTCTATTGAGAAACTAAGTTCTAGTTTGGAATCCAATCAGTTTCGTATCACCCAAGAACATTTTACAAGTGATCAAGTGGATTTAGTGACTAGAAAGGGTGTTTACCCCTATTCTTATATGGATTGTGCTACCAAGTTTGAAGAAACGAGCTTACCCTCTAAAGAGGCCTTCTTTGATGATTTAAATCGAGAGGAGGTCTCTGATGATGCCTATGCCTATGCTCAACATGTTTGGACATCTTTAAAGATAAAGAATATGGGGGAATATCATGACTTGTACATAAAAACTGATATTCTTCTATTAGCGGACATTTTTGAGAATTTCCGTGATTTGACATTGAATTATTATGGAATAGATGCTGCCCACTGTTTAACATTACCATCTCTTGCCTGGAATGCAGCCTTGAAGACTAGTGGAGTATCATTAGAACTGATTACAGATCCTGATATGTACTTATTTTTAGAAGAAGGTATAAGAGGCGGTATTAGTGTTATTAGTAAACGCCTTAGTCAGGCTAATAACAAGTATTTGGAACATTTTGATTCTAGCAAATATATAATGTATCTATGCAAATATGTAATGTTGTTCTAGCAAATATATAAAAACCTAGCAAATATATAATGTACCTGGATGCTAATAATCTGTATGGATGGGCTCTAAGCCAAGCACTCCCTGTATCGAATTTTAGATGGCTTGATTCTCAAGACATTCAGAACTTTGATCCACTTACTGTTGAAGATGACTCACCTGTGGGATATATTATCGAAGCAGATATAGACTATCCCCATGATTTGCATGATAAGCATAATGATTATCCTCTAGCACCCGAAAGAGTTCATATCACCCCATCTCTGATTTCGGAGTATAGCCGGAATTTATCTGAAGAAATGAATTTGAAAATATGCAAGGACCAGATCAAATTAACACCTAATTTGAATCATAAGGTTAAATATGTTCTGCATTATAGAAATTTAAAGCAGTATATGAAGCTAGGGATGAAACTTGTGAAAATCCATCGAGTATTAACTTTTAAGCAAGAGCCCTGGTTGAAGCCCTATGTACAATTTAACACTGAGAAGAGAATGAAAGCAAAAAATTCCTTTGAAAAAGATCTGTTCAAACTTATGAATAACGCAGTGTTTGGAAAAACTATGGAAAATTTGAGAAAAAGAATGGATGTTAAGCTCGTACAGACTGAGAAGAGACTGAAAAAATTACTTGCATCACCAGCCTTACACTCCTTCAAAATATTTAATGAAGATCTGGTAGCAGTTCATATGCATAAGACTCATTTGAAACTGAATAGACCCATCTATGCAGGTTTTTCAGTACTGGACTTGAGTAAAACACTTATGTATGAGTTTCATTATGATTTTATTAAGAAGATGTATGGAAGCCGAGCCGAATTGCTTTTCACAGACACCGATTCCCTGTGCTATGAAATTGAAACAGAGGATATTTACAAAGATTTTGAAAGTTATGAAGACTATTTTGACTTTTCGGATTATCCTCCAACACATCCACTCCATTCCAATAAGAATAAAAAAAGGATTGGAAAAATGAAAGACGAGTTGAATGGAACTCCTGCCGTGGAATTTGTAGGCCTAAGATCGAAAATGTATAGCCTAAAAACACCCTTCACGGATAAAAAGACTGCTAAAGGTGTTAATAAGAATGTTGTAAAAAAATACATCCATCATGAAGATTATTATAATTGCCTAACAAGGCGAAGATATAGTAGAGTGGAACAATTTAAAATTGCAAGTAAAGACCATCAGATGTATACTGTGAAGCAAATTAAAATGGGCTTATCTCCCTATGATGATAAGCGACATATCTTAAAGGATGGTATCAAGAGCCTAGCATACGGTCATTATCAAATTTAAAAGACCAGACCATGCTAGATTGAATTGTGGCGGTGTATCCTATACACCGGGTGGAGGTGGGACCACAATTTAAAAAAAAAATATATATATATATATTTCTAACAACATCTAATTTATGAAAGAGACCTTACCCCATTTAGATTGTTGAAAACAAGTATCTGCTATTATTTAAAATATGTATGTTTAAAATTTTGAAATCGAAGGCCGAAATGGTTGAGGAAACACACCCCTTAAACCCTCCGAGATTCTCGAGATTCCCATACACCCAATTCACGCGATTCTGCTACTTTAAAACACCAATTCACGCGATTCTGCTACTTTAAAACACCAATTCACGCGATTCTACTACTTTAAAACACGCTTTTTTATCACATTTTTGTAAAAAACATACATTTTTGTTGTTTTTTGACGTTTTTGCAACATTTTGTGCGAAATGTTAATTTTGCCCATTACCACATTTTTAGTGACATTTTTGTAAAAACGCACATTTTTTTGTAAAAAAATGACAAAAGTGCGAAAACCCATGTTAATTCCCATAGAGAAATTGAAATTTTGAAAAAAATCGCAAAATGTTAATTTTGCCCATTACCACATTTTTTGTTACTTTTTTACGTTTTTGAGACATTTTGTGCAAAAAGTTAATTTTTCCCATTACCACATTTTTGGAAAAAAAATTACAAAAGTGTGAAAACCCATGTTAATTCCCATAGAGAAATTAACATTTTCAAAAAAAAGACGCAAAATGTTAATTTTGCCCATTACCACATTTTTTGTTACTTTTTTACGGTTTTGGAACATTTTAACAAAATGTTAATTTTTCCCATTACCACATTTTTTGAAAAAAAATTACAAACGTGTAAAATTCAAGTAAGTACAGAAATGTTCGATGCTCTTGGCATACCCCTGCGTCATACGATATTTTCAAGTATCTCACCCTACAAGATTCTCACAGTTCACTTCGTAACCCCGATATTGCGGAGGGATAGTGTAAGGACCTTAGCATGTCTTCAGCATACTCCTTGGTATATCCCTTAACCTATGAATAGGAAAAGCACTCTTTTCTTAGGCGGAGGGGTATTGTAAGGACCTTAGCATGCCTTCAGCATACCCCTTGGTATATCGCTGGTATACCCTTAACATGTCCTTGGCGGAGGTATATTGGCACGCTCCTAGCATGCAATAACAATGACCTTAATTACTTTATTTCATTATCCTCATTAACGCCTTTCATTCATTTAGAAAAAAGAAAAAAAAAATGCGCATATTTTGTACTTAATTAATTCATTTAGAAAAAGAAAAAAAAAAAATCCCAACTATCAGAAAAATCCCAATTTTAATTCTCCTTTCTGCCGCTAGGGGGCGCTGATGGTTTCATACCGCCTTCCGTGGTGTTGCCACCTCGAAAAAAGTTTCTACCCCACAGGTGTTGCTATGGCAACCGAAACAAAAAATATTTCTAAGTTCCATCCCCGATAGTTCCACTTTCCACCGCTAGGGGGCGCTGATGGTTCCATACCGCCTTCGTCGCAGAACCTCAGCCGTTGCCACCCCTAAAAAAGTTTCTACCGTACTTAGAAAAAAATCCCAAATATTACTCCAATATTTAAAATTAGAAATATCTCCCAAGTATTGGGTAGTTCTCCTTTCTACCGCTAGGGGGCGCTGATGGTTTCATACCTCCTTCGTCGCAGAGGGGGGAGGTGTTGCCACCCCGAAAAAAGTTTATCTCCCACAGGTGTTGCTATGGCAACCGAAACAAAAAATATTTCTAAGTTCCATCCTCGATAGTTCCACTTTCCACCGCTAGGGGGCGCTGATGGTTCCATACCTCCTTCGTCGCAGAGGCGGAGGTGTTGCCACCCTCAAAATAGTTTCTCCCATACTTAGAAAAATCTCATTCCAAAAATTTATTTCCCCCTGAACCCCTCGTACAAGACTACGGCATCGTTGCCACCCAGAAAAAAGTTTCGAAAAATTTTTACCCCCACCTTTTTTTTAGTTTTCCCCCCCTTTTACACCCCCGTCCAGGATTACGAAAATCCAAGATGGCGGCCCTACCTCATACCTCGCATACCTCCTTTGCCGCAGAACGCCCCTTTCTTTACTACTACTGGATCAAAGAAAAGGCATCGTCCTGAGTAATCGTCTATGCTTATAAAGCTGGCTGTGAAAAGCCGTGTTAAAGTTAATGGAAACGAGTGGAGCAATCCAGCAAGTCATCGTCTACCTCTTGCTGGTAAAAACCGCATTAGTAAATGTTATGACCACGTTAGTAACCACATCTATGGGTTCAAGAGTGAAAGGATGGTCCAATAAGGACTTTTTCCCGTTTAATTACAATAATCTTACATTCATCAAATGAAAAATTCGGGAATAAAATCACAGATATGTGGCAGGCTGTCTCGGAACAGAAGCAATTCTTGTGAATTCTACTTGAGATTGATAGTAAGCTGAGGAAGTAAGTAAGTTTGTAAGCGGAGGAAGATTGTAAGCGGGGAGAAATAGTAGGCGGGAGGATAAGATTGCGGTTTCAGGGTCAACTCGGTCGCGACATATTTTGTGGAATACTAGATCCGACCCAAGTTCAAATGCAAAGATAAAATTTCGTATATTTTGATGAATCTCAATATTTCTATTTTTAACAAGTAGATTAAGATGTGGAAGTATTCTTCAACAAAATCTTAATATACGGCCCGGGTCACGTTCAGAGAAACCGTCTGGTGTTATAACTGAACTGGGTTAACTGAGGACCGGTTGAAAACCGATATATTAATTTTCGACCAACTACACTCTTAAATAGAAATACCACAATCGGTAACAGTTACAAACCATCAGGTCGGTTCAATAGTTCAAATTCGAGTCTGACCAAGAAGTTTACGTAAACCCAATTCAAAGACCCATACTAGGGTGAATTTGAGGAAGAAGTCCTCCTTCCGTCCGAACTAAAAAGATTTCAGACTGGATCTACATTATTAATGTATATTACTCGTAAACATCTTCTAAGTCAAATTATCATTTAAATATTTGACGAAAAGAAGTCACTATCACCGCAGCTATATTTTGTGCTTTTGCTCGAAAGAGGATAAGGAATTCACAAATACAATGAAAACAAATGTCCACAAAATATAAATATAAGCTATACTACACTTTTAAAATTTCTTGGGGGTGGGATAACCCATTTTGACCCATAACCATAATGAACATGTCTGAGTAAGATAATTAACGATCCTCTCTGGTCTAAATCATTATAAAAATCTAAAGTTTTAATTGAAGAGGGGGAGGGGGGAATCGCGGGGACGATATCCCCCCTCCCCATTCCAGTAAAATGTACACACACGGGCCCTTTTTAATAGAATTGATCAGGATAGGATGAAACTATCTTCATCCCCCTTATTATTGTCAATTTAAGCGCTGTAAAATCCCTGAATAAGATATATAACGATCTTCTTTAGTTTAAACTATGATAAACACCCTTAAGTAAGATATATAACTGAAGTAGTCGGAATAGTTAATAAGAAAATTTATTTTTAAATTGGCAAAAACAAATTTTCAATTTTTTCTAAACAAAATGAGTTAATAGTTTAATAATAATTTTTTTTTTCCGAATATTCTCTCAAAATTGTCGTCTAAAATCTTTTATTGGGCCAACCATCCTACAACAGCACCGCATTCAGAGAAAAGACGAAATTACTCACCTTCTGTAAAATCGAAGAACTTAGCCGCTGCAATCGCGCCCTCTGACGTCCACAGGCACAACAAAATAAGCAAACAAACTCGGTTCAGCATATTAATCCACAACAAAAAACAAAACAGACGATTAATCCACAAGAATAACACAATCCACACAGAAATCCAATCTTAGTTTCGAATCCAGCCACTGAATTCCTGCACAACACCACACACAAGTACGGGTCCAGCGAGAACGGCGATGTCGGATTTTTCACAGCCGAAGAAAGACCGCGAGGGTTCGGCAGTAGAAGGAACGTTCTTGCCGTACAACCAGCGCCGCGGATGCACGCTCGCTGACTGGCCGGTTTTTTCGTTTTTACCGTTGCACGGTCGGCCGCGCGCTCCCCTCCGCCCCTTCGCGTTGCGCCCCCTCTCTCCTCCTCTCTACCTCCTCTGGTAAAATCGTCTGCTCGGGTGGATGTTTGATGTCTGATGATCGTCCATCCGTAGTTTTTTTTGCGGTTTTATCTCCAACATCTCGCTTGCCATATGCCGTTGGGGGAGGTTCGGACCAGGTGAGGATGCAGAGAAAGTTCGTTGTAATTTGGTGTTCAAGTATTTTTGTGTTACAGGGGGAATTTCAAGGAGTTCCGATGTCTCACTTTGATATCGATTCCACGGGATTTGGAAAAATTTTTAATAATAAAAAAAATATCTTTACTTTTTTTTAATCAAAATAACTTAAAATAAGGGTGCAGTGTAAATAAACGGATTATTTTTTTACGCTGTAGCATGGGCGCCCATAGGGGAGCCACTCCCCCCTGGACGTTCAAGGTCACAAAGATGAACGTTAAGGTAGCCAATGATATACCTTATAGCCAATGATACCCTGATATCATTGAGTTTGCCCCACTGACATCAGTGGTTTACCCCCACCCCCAGAAAAAGTTCTATGGGCGCCCATGTGCTGTAGGTTCACTTTCCCTAAACCAGGACGTGCTGCGTCCGAATTACAGTATCTATACATATTCAGGATGCTCTTCACATAAGCAAGAACGTACTTATATTTTTCCTCACCCATCACTGCACTATATAGGCGTATCAGTATCTCGAAGGGAGGGGCTTACAGTGTTAAGTTTTGTTTTTCAATATGGATCCTATGGAGTACTAATTTAATTTTTCCGTTAATGGGGGAAACCGCACCTCCCCACTTCTTACTCCACATTATACCAACACAGTTTTTGTCGCATTTCAGGAAGGGCGAGGAGATAATCCAAATCTCAAGAAGTAAAGATTCTAAAATTTTTAGAATATTTTAAATACTAAAATGTTAAAAGCAAATATTTAAAACTCTGAAATTTGAAATATTTATTTTTAGCTAGCGACAGCGCAGGCAGGCTATATTTTATTTCTCCCTCCCATTTAACACAATGTGATTTGTCGTTTACAAGTACAATTCTATTCATATTTTGCTTCATCCCTAGTCATCTTTTTAATAATTAATGTAATTTGCTAGCTATCGAAATTGGCGTAGCAAATTTAAAAGTGATAAAAGTCAACGCACAGACATTATTTCGGAAAGGGGAGTATTGGCGGTTGAATAAAGGTTCAGAGGTGCAATATATTATTTAAAAAAATGAATAGGGGGTCAAAAGTGGTAGATATCATTTAAACAATTATTTAAACATAGTTTGTTGAGACAATAAGGGTGAGATATAATCCTCAATGATCTCCCTAGGCTACGCCACTGGCCGTTATGAGATTATGAATTAATTTTCAACTTCAATACATAATATGTAAAAGGGGAGAATTATGATGAGGTCAGAAATCCGAATTTAGGATTCGAATGGATCTTCACATTTTATACATCAATGAATATTTTATCAATGATATCTATTCATTGCCTGTCTGTGGACACGATATTTCTCAAACAATTTGAGTGAATCGCATGAAATTTGATAATGATTACTTTAATTCATAGACATCAAAGGCCTATTGATATCTAGAGTAGTCGAACTAGGGGAAGGTCCACACTTTTTCGAACATTTTTATTTTGGAACAGAAAAAATATTAAAAAACGTAATTACGTTAAAATTGCTACAGAAATGTTCTTCAATTTATATGTAATATTTTTTTTTAATGTTTTTCGTCTGAAATAGAAAAAATAATGAAAATGAAATATATTCAATATTATTAAATGAATGCTGCTTAAAAAAAATCTTTTTTTAGCAGCCAGATTGAGTTGTTAGAAGACACTAGTTTTATGTTAGGCTCCACAATATCTAAATTTGTTAACGTGTAGACTTGGCTTACGCCAGGGCCTGAGATAAAGGCCCTGGGAACCAACAGTTTATGGCATAAAACGGCTATGAAATTTATGGAAAATTATTCCATGAGAAAATATTTAACAAAGATTATATAGGACATAAATATCGTATTACATTTAAATTTAGAAATTAAAATTAAAAAAATTACAGATTTTATTCAATTGTTATTGTATTTTTCAAAAAAGTTAAAAGACAAAGGACCTTAAATATAATACTGTCAAAGACCTTCAAAGATGGGGTAGGGTTTTCCCCATCTGTGAAAGTCTTTGACAATACGATAGGCCTACCTGGTAGGCTTATCGTGTTGATAGACGTACTACATTGCGACAGAAAAAATCTTGCAATATGCACTGCTACGGCCATCGTTGTGAAAGAAACACCAAATAAATCACTAAACTGAGTTCAATTGAAGCCCAAAGGAAACGCCATCTTTGGACACAAAACTATTTGCATATAAAGAGAGTGGAGAAAAAAAAAATGATGACCAGAGGTGGCAAAGAATCAAATTCGTCTTTATCCTTGAAAAAATAATCACTAATGAGGGAGTCGCATTTCTCAGTTTAACACATGTTCCACAATTATTTTGTCATCAGAATTTTTGAGTCACAAACCGTTTCTTGTTCTTTTTTGAAGCTCATCCAACTCGGCCACACTCCCGTATTCTACAAACTGTCATCAATTCCCGCGTCGTTTCATAGAAGCGAAAACGCGAAGTCTTCAACCAGCAAATAACGAGAGCTTAGAGAAAAGTATTCCTAATAACCGACAGTTTAGAGAACTGCATTCCTAATAACTGATAGTTTAGAGAAAAGTATTTATTCTTAACTGACAATTTAGACAGAAATATTCTTAACTGGCAATTTAGAGAAAAGCATTTCTAATAACTCATAGTTTAGAGAAAGTATTCTTAACTGACAATTTAAAGAAAAATATTCTTAACTGACAATTTAGAGAAAAGTATTCCTAGTAATTGACATTTTATAGAGAAAAGTATTACTAATAACTGACAGTTTAGAGAAAGTATTCCTAATAACTGATAGTTTAGAGAAAAGTATTTTTAACTGACAATTTAGAGAGAAATATTCTTAACTGACAATTTAGAGAAAAGTATTTCTAATAACTGATAGTTTAGAGAAAAGTATTTTTAACTGATAATTTAAAGAAAAATATTCTTAACTGACAATTTAGAGAAAAGTATTCCTAGTAATTGACATTTTATAGAGAAAAGTATTACTAATAACTGACAGTTTAAAGAAAGTATTCCTAATAACTGATAGTTTAGAGAACTGCATTCCTAATAACCGATAGTTTAGAGAAAAGTATTCTTAATTGACAATTTAGAGAGAAATATTCTTAACTGGCAATTTAGAGAAAAGTATTTCTAATAACTGATAGTTTAGAGAAAAGTATTCTTAACTGATAATTCAAAGAAAAATATTCTTAACTGACAATTTAGAGAAAAGTATTCCTAGTAATTGACATTTTATAGAGAAAAGTATTACTAATAACTGACAGTTTAGAGAAAGTATTACTAATAACTGATAGTTTAGAGAAAAGTATTCTTAATAACTGACAATTTAGATAAAAATATTCTTAACTGATAATTTAAAGAAAACTGTTCCTAATAATTGACATTTTATAGAGAAAAGTATTCCTAATAACTGACATTTTAGAGAAAAGTATTCCTAATATCTGACATAGATACTTTCAGAGGCCCCCTCCCCCCTTCAAATAAAAAAGAGCAGAAAAACATAATTCTAATATTTCTTTACCAAAGCATCAGACTAAATCAAATTCCATGCCTGTCGACTTGACTGTCTTCACAATTTTTGGAAATGTGTGGAAAAAAGGGCATGTCTGGAAATAAATTACAATTTTTACCACCCACTTAACAAAATACACATATTTTCACACAAATGCCTTCAAAGCAAAATATAAAACATTCCCTGGCGATACTTAGAAGAAGTATATAAATTATTACAAGAATGAAACTCTGAGAACATTGGCGAACCATACGCGTTTCATGGAAAATTTTAAAAATCTGGGACAAAAGTACCGTTAAGACATGGACAGAACAAAAGGTAACATATAGTACAGAAAACATGTTGAAAAAAACATAAGAGGGCGTTCGAAAAACTGTGACATATAGAAAGTTTTTATTTGCTGTCACTGCAGATTCGTAGCCGACGACTGCATAACAAGCGTGAAACCAGTCCATGAATGCTGTTTTCTGAAATGGGAGTATATTTTAAATGTCTAGAGTTGTTGGACGTTACAAAGCAATTCTATTTTTGTATGTTTATTTATTTTTTATTTGGGGGAGGGGGGGAGGGGGGGGGGACTGGGAGACTAGATTTTTATTCTTGATTTCGTTTCCTTAAATCTTACACATTGTACCGGATTTAGAAGACAAACTAAAATTCACAACACAAAACGTTTAATAAGTACACATATTTACACTTTTAAGTACAGATTTTAATTCATTTTGGAGGACGTGCCTTGCCTCCTCACACACCTCGCTACTTCCCCCGACATAGACCCCTATCTGCGCATCACCTTCTGCGCATCACCTTCTGCGCATCACCTTCTGCGCACGCCAAGTTCTCATTCTTTGGCGAAGTCCCTTACAATACAACACTTAACTACTGAAAATGTAAAAATTTAATAGGTTTACAGCATTTAATAACAATGTAACAGTTTGGAATATTTCATAATGTTTTCTGAAAATGCCTCAGCTCTTGATGTACTCTTGATATAATATCACCGGCAGAAACTCTGAAACTGAATGGATTAAAAAAACACCTATTCACCCAGTTGCTGCGGAGGTGGTTTTGCATTCTGCTCTTCTTCCGACGCATGGAATGAATGAACTGACAAAAATAACTGTTAAGGCACTAATTTTCCCCGCTTATTCAGTTTTTTTCGGTGTTCTCATTCCAAGAAATGAGTTTTAAATAGGCATCCGGGTAAAAATAATCGCTCAGCGAGATCTTTTTTTAATTTGATGAAAAAAAATTAGTTGTTACAGAAAGGTCTGCAACTCTAGAAATTAAAAAAAAAAATTGAGCGTATTTGCATACTTTTAAAATGGTAGTCACTCCTCTGGCGTATAAAAGACATTTTTAATATCTCGCGTTCTAATGACCCTATCGACAAAGTTCAACCTGCATTCTATTCGTTATAAATAATGGATAATACTTAGATAGCCTTTGGAATTGTGAGTGTGCGCTCCAAATTTCTGGATAACTAACACGTTTATTTACAAGCATATCATAAACAGGAACAATATACAGTAAAGCAATACTTAAATACTTCACTAATTTCAAAAAATAACCTACATTATTCTCAAAATATGGAAGAAAATCATTTCACAAAACAATAGCTACTATTCTCAAAACATTGGCAAAAATCACAGTTCAATGTAACTCGTATCACGACAACTGCTCTTCAATGGCATTTCTAAAGTCACTTTATAGAAATGTCTGGAATTCTCTCATATCTCGTAGAATACTCGCTATTTCGCGTTCTTTCTCGAACCTCCGATAAATCGTTAAATCTGGAAACTTTTCGCCTAACTTCAGCTTCTGGCAACCCTAGGCTCACGTCATGGGAGATGATGCCTGTACAGGTGCTTTCTCTGTCTGGTTCTTAAAAGAAAAGACTCCTGTTACGGAATTTTACACGTTCGCAATATTACATATTAGTCACAGCTTACTGAATTACGTTGATGTAAAGAATCTGTTTCAATAAACAGGTTGATTCAATAAAACGACGAGAAAACAATTATATTATAATTAGAACGAATTACTCAGCGTTGCCCACTAATTATAAATAATTAAATAAGCATCCGCTGCTTAAATAATACATTTTAACACAATTTAAAATGGGTTCGATCCGGAAATTACACGAATCAAATCGCACTCACTCTCCGCTAAAACAAAACATATGACAATCACAATTGACCGTATATTCAACCGCTCATGAAGCAGACGATTCCGCGGATCAAGAAATTCAGTTTTTGGAGTCCCTGGCCTGAGAAAATACCAGCTTTTTGCCTCCTGCGGAAATTAAGGGGGGACAGAAAAATAAATTGTTGAAAGTAGAGCAAATTTAGAATAACAAGGGGCTTGCTTGCTCTTCATCACTGCGTTAGAAAATTTCTAATGCAGAGCCTATTAGAGTCTAAATTTTTTTTGAATAATGCCGTAAAATTAAAATAAATACGGCAAAGAGAAGAGGGGAAAGGATTATGGATTCCTTGAGCTGTGTTGAGGGTAGGCAAGTCTCTTCGCGATATCCGAATGCTAAGGATAAGGTTCAACTCGAGGTCGAAGACTAGTTAAAAAAATTTATATAACTAGTCGGGATGGGGTAGTACAAAAAATGCTACGGGTTTTGAGGGGGGGGGGGGGGGCGCGATTGACACGTCAGTACGGATCCTCTGATCTCCATTGGAGCGCCCTTGGCCGCTTGAAGCCGTGGGTCATAGACAGTCAGATTAACCACATGCACCCTTATAAATATTAAGCGCCATTCGCCTGGTCTCACGAGACATTTGTCTATGATCTTGCAGCAGAGCCTCGAATGAAATTCGAGCCACATTTTTCTCCATGCGTTTTAGTAAGTTTTTAGCGATCGTAAAGGAAATTAGAGCCGGTAAATGAATAAAAAAAAACTAATTCGAAATTTAAAAAAATAGCGCCGAGGTGCACCTATTCCTGTCCTAAGTGCCTGTGTACCAAATTTACCAATGCTTAGATTTCGATCTACAGACTGCACAGACAGACACACACAAAGATGGACATCTTTCTGTATTAAGTAAGATGAAAGCCCAAATTAAATGCGCTATGAATTTAAATGAAAATGTTTCCTATTGTATGCTATAAAAATACATCGTCCATCTTCATACATAATAAAGGAATATGTCTGGGTGTCTGTCTTTCTGTTTGTCTCTCTCTCTCTCTGTGTGTGTATGTGTGTGCGTACAGTTTGTAGCGGGATATCTAAGCTTCGTACGACCATAAAATTTGGTACATAGGTACTTAAGGACCCGAATAGGTGCACCTCGGTGTTATTAATATATTTTTTTTCATTTCGAATTAGATTTTTAATTATTTATATTTTAGCCCGATTTACAACGATTTTGGACGATATTCATACATATCAGATTTTTAACGACCGAAAATATTACCAGAGAGTTTCCATCCTTACACCATCCAAAAGATCGAAAACTTCTCTTTCAAACAAACTGTGAAAGGAATCCATACGATTAACAGACGAATTTTGGTGATTTAAAAAAAAAAAAAATACATACTTTTCGTGCGTTTTAACAGTACCTCCTTAAAATATAATAGACTGCTCCAGAAGAAACAATAACTTTCTCAACCCATCCGTTGTTTATATGCATTTTTAAGCTAAAGAAGTCTTACAATTTTGAATCACCATAACAAAAATTTTAAAAATAACAAAGAATTCAGACATCGACTTGCTTCGAAAGTTACATTAGCTACTTCATCAGTTAACTCCAAATAACATACGATAAAACAGCATTAAAATACTAATAAAAGACTGATAAATGCAGAAAAATAAGAATGAAATAAAACAACTGGTTTTTAAAGCTATTTGAGTTACTTCATTAACTATATTTAAATAATATCCAATTAAACTACTTTAAAAATACAAATGAATGAGACTGAGAACAAGAAAATAAATACGAAGAATATAGCAAAATTTTTAATGTTTAATAATGTAACGAATATGTAAAACGCTTCACTGTGCTTTGCCTCCACGCAACCATGGCTATTCCGTGAAAGTAGGGTTTCCGCACTTTGGCAACTTTTCCAGTGCATGGGTGTCAGAATTGCGAAATATCTCCAACTTGGCGATTTTTTGAAAGGATCTGAATCTACTAGAACTTTTCCGAAATATCAACTAGTTGTGGAGATGCGAGCATCTCATAGGAATTTCTATAGAGAGTATATAAGGGAGTCATCGCACTGTTGGAAAAAGTTGAAGTGATAGAAATCAAGCCAAGTAAAAATGTAAAATAGCTCTTAGTTCAGCCAAATAAATATATAACATCAGAAAATATCATGTTTTGGTTAGATCACATTTTTCTCCTTCCGAGCTTTATATATATATATCAAAAAGTGCTTTTACTGTAATGAAGATAATTCATAAAAGACCAAACGAAAAAAAAAAACCACTATCAAATTCTATTTCGCCTAAAACTTCAGTGTAATAGTATTTAATAGTTATTTCATTTTCTACTTAATCAAAACTACATTACTGTTTTTTTTTCTTTTGTTAAAAACATTAAACTAGTCCAGGATAAATATCGATTAGAGAATCGAAAACCGAACGGCAAGATCATTCCGTTGTCGAAGGAACAGTGCAATATCGAAAGTGAAATTGAAAATATGTTAGCGACAAAATCGATTCCCCACAAAAAGTATTTAAAAATTTTAAGTTGAAATATAAAAATAGTTTTTCGGTAGATACGGATTCGAAAGAAAAATAATGTAAAATTTGTTCTTGATAAAAAAAAAATCCCTACCGAATTTGGGCGTACAATGACGAACTAACAAATGCTTGAATTTAAAATATAAAATTTGGTTCTGTTAGAATATTTTCCACTGCAAAACATGAATACAGGAGCGGATGAATGGAACTATTTAAATTGGTATAATATTGATGTAGATATCCTAAAAACATAGATAGAGGCTTCCTATATTTTCCAATACTAGAAATCCGGGGGTAACATCTCACTCTGAACTCAACCTTCTCTGCTTGGTAACTTTTTTGACATTTTTCCCGTCAACTGTTAATCACTTTATGTTCACGCCTTCTTTTCGTACGCTAATGGTATTTTAACATCGACCACCCGTGGATCATAAGTGCCGATACCCTTCCATACTTACTTCGCGGAAGTAGGGGTCATCCGAAAAGTAAAAGCGTCTGTTTAGGCCCAACCCACCTAAGAAAGATCTTTGGGCCGTTTTAGAAGCCTTTGTAAACCATCTATTATATACGATATCTACGAGTATTGCAAGGGACGGAACGATCATATTGCGAAACCCCATAATGGGAAAGGAAGCATAGCTTGTAAAGGGACCTAAGAAAGAATGCAATATAATAAAAATTCATAGCTCTATCCTACTTTAAGGCAATTTGGTGACCTTGGTGGTAAATTTTGCCCAATATCACCATAAAGTTAACGATAATTTAATACCTCTGATTGTTTTTTGTGTGTGTGTGTTTACAAATCCTGTCGCTTTGTGGGAATTATTAATTTAATTTTCCTGATTCCATAAGATATGTTTTGTTAGAGGGAGAAGGTGCCTAGGGGTTCGCAAAGTAATTGCATTTAGTTATATGATTGCATATACAAATTATGTTCTGTTTGGAGGTCATGTAATAAATAACAGTATTGATCAGGAGTGGTGCATGGTCGTCTATAGGAGTCAGGAGATTTGATAAGCGCAAAGTGAACAGGCGGGAGGACGGCAGCCTCGCCGTTCTTGTGGCGGTGGAGGTTACCTGCTTGGTTTCGGTGCGGATGGGTCTCTGGCCTATTAGGTGGGTGCTTTGCCGTCTCCGTCGGCATTAATTGCGGGAGTTGGTGGCTCTTGCCCGCGCCAGGCTGGGCGTGGGCCTGTTGTCCCCTTGGGGCTCCTGGGGGTGCACTTGCTACATGTCGGGGTCGGCGACTGTGTCTGTCCGGTAAGGTGTGGTGGCCTGCTGTTCCTTCTTGGTGCTGGGGAGTCATTATTTTACCGACGGGGCGCAAAAGAGCTCCAAGCCTTTAAGCGAATCGCACCGCTTAGATCATGTAAAACCTGAAATTTAGAGGTGGGACAGCCCAGTGGTTAGAGCGCGGGGATTGCAATCGGACGACCAAAATTCGATTCCCGGCTCTGCCCAAACTGCCCCCTGTTCACACGGAGTACGGGCATGTTACATCTATAGGTCCGTAAATTCTTCCAAGAGGTTTGTGGTAGTTAAAAGAGGATACGGTACGGTCCCTGTATATGAAGTCCCTCACTAGGTTCCGGTCTAAATTGGGCAGCACTTCCTGGCCGTCCAAACAGATACCTTACACTTTCGGGTAAGTCGGACAGTCTGGGTCGATGAAGAAGAAAACATAAAATTCAAAATATTTTGAGAAAACAATATTTTTTCTACACCCTAGTATGAGAAAGTAAACATTTGCTAATCCATTTCTTATGCAATATAACATTTCTGTCCTTTGGGTACGCCCAAAGGGTGCTTAACCATAAATAAAAGAAATTAATGTAAATCCTCAAAGTACACATACATAATTCCAAAACTTCTAATAAAATTGGCGTTAATCCAAGTTAGGCCAAAATTTGAATTCTTACCGAGGGGGGAAAAGACCGCAGAGAATCAAAGAATATGAAATTCCTAAAACGCTAGCAGCCGTTAATTAGCTCATTTAGCCTGTTTCAACCTCATCTCAGTTTGCAGCAAAACTCGATTAAACTCATTTTAACTCCCAAGCGACTCATTTGAAGTGCTGTTACTACACGAAATGAGCGTTTAAAAAGTTAATTAATATGGCCATTCATTACGGTTTTAATAACTGTGGCAATAGAGGGTGGAGAGGGTTGGGAGTGGGGGTGGGGCTCATTGGATGAATTTTTAAATACCAGATCAGATGTCGCATAGTTGAGTGTATATGTTCGACCACTTTGCGGAATGTTATACAATATATCCTGCTTAAGACGTTTTTAAATGGACTGTTTATGAGAATTTTCTATAGCGAGAACAATTCTTATAAGGGAAATATGTAAATTCGGCCTATTTCACAAATCCTGTTAAGAGAAAGTAGAAAGTTAAAGGAAATTTTTATGTTTCTGTTCGAAGTTTTGAAATAAAAAGTATATTCCATATACACGTTTCCTTTCGTTCCTGGTATCGATTTCTAGTCTTTAGGCAATGCTCTACAACTTTGTGATTGGTTTTTTTTCGTTTATCTAGCTTTGTTGCCGAGTTAGTCCTAACTTTTTTAATTCTCTTTTAGTGGTTCTGCAAATCATTTTATTCGATTTCCGGGCATGATTACTTTACTATAAATGGACCTAACGTGTTCTGTAACGGACCTTTCCTTACAAAGTTATTGGAGATAGTTTTCAGACTTCACGTCGACTATAGGAGCTTGCAATTTCGTCTCAACGGTACAACGTCATCCGGGCAATGCGAATATCCGTGGCTCGATTCCCGGTTGGGATAGCAAGGTTCTTTGCAATGACGCTGGAATAAATTAACCCTGTAGGTTAGTGAAAGAAGGTTAGTAGGTTAGTGTTCAATGATGTGCAATATATTCTATTTGATTTTCGTCATGCAGTCTGTTCTGTAGCATTCAAATTGAACAATAGTGGATATACCGCATTTGCTATTTTGCATATTCTAGAAAAAGGTGTCAATTTTATTCAATAAATAAATTAAAGCAAAAATCGTCTGTTCCCGTAATTTATCAGCATAATTAATTCTGTTCATTGAAAATGCATTTTATGCCAATTTGTATTGTCATTTATTAAACATTTAGAACTCTGGTATTCGGCGTTTTAAACCTTCTGGCCCAGATCCTTCGAGGCGTTCAAGGTTGCAGAGTCCGCTCCAACTCGACGATAAGAGTTTGCAATTTTGTCCCAGTAGCTCAGCGGTAGAGCATCGGCTGGCCAGTTCCATCCAGGATTCAACTTGTTGGCCAGTTCGAAGATCCAGAGGTCGATCTCCGGTTGGAGCAGCAAGGCTTTTTACAATGGCGCCCGAATAAATCAACCCTGTAGGTTAGTGCAGAGATGCCGGAGAACTGAAGACCCCAGACCGTGCGACTCACATAGTAGGTTTAGAGTAGCTAACTGCACGGCCGGGAAAGGATACCTCCTGCACTCAGGAGGCACCCAAGGAGGATGCCGGAGGTCTGAAGACCCCAGACCGTGCGACTCACATAGTGGGTTTAGAGTAGCTAACTGCACGGCCGGGAAAGGATACCTCCTGCACTCAGGAGGCACCCAAGGAGGATGCCGGAGGTCTGAAGACCCCAGACCGTGTGTGTGAGAAGACCCAGACCGTCCGACTCATCCAGAGGACTTGAGTATCTAATTGGACGGCCGGGAAGAGATCCGGCGACAACACCAGAAAAAACACAACTAAACAAAACAGCAAACAAACAAAGCAGTAATCAAAAACAAAACACAACACCAAAACAACACAGCAAACCAAAATAAAAGGGAAGGCGGCACCACCGGGGAGGAGCAAGTAAAAACCAAGGGGATCAACAACCAGAGAAAAAGTTAAAAGCAGCAATGGCTCTCAGGCTATTCAAGTGATTTTGTTGGATATTTCTCTCGCTATGAGAACACAGTTTTTAATTTTGTTAATTGAAGTTTTATTCGAGCAGACACTCGAGAACCAGGCCGCGGAATTAGCGGGGGAAGGTTTAGAAAGATGAAAAGGTTTAGAGTTCAGACCCCAGACCGTGCGACTCACATAGTGGGTTTAGAGTAGCTAACTGCACGGCCGGGAAAGGATACCTCCTGCACTCTGGAGGCACCCAAGGAGGATGCCGGAGGTCTGAAGACCCCAGACCGTGCGACTCACATAGTGGGTTTAGAGTAGCTAACTGCACGGCCGGGAAAGGATACCTCCTGCACTCTGGAGGCACCCAAGGAGGATGCCGGAGGTCTGAAGACCCCAGACCGTGCGACTCACATAGTGGGTTTAGAGTAGCTAACTGCACGGCCGGGAAAGGATACCTCCTGCACTCTGGAGGCACCCAAGGAGGATGCCGGAGGTCTGAAGACCCCAGACCGTGCGACTCACATAGTGGGTTTAGAGTAGCTAACTGCACGGCCGGGAAAGGATACCTCCTGCACTCTGGAGGCACCCAAGGAGGATGCCGGAGGTCTGAAGACCCCAGACCGTGCGACTCACATAGTGGGTTTAGAGTAGCTAACTGCACGGCCGGGAAAGGATACCTCCTGCACTCTGGAGGCACCCAAGGAGGATGCCGGAGGTCTGAAGACCCCAGACCGTGCGACTCACATAGTGGGTTTAGAGTAGCTAACTGCACGGCCGGGAAAGGATACCTCCTGCACTCTGGAGGCACCCAAGGAGGATGCCGGAGGTCTGAAGACCCCAGACCGTGCGACTCACATAGTGGGTTTAGAGTAGCTAACTGCACGGCCGGGAAAGGATACCTTCTGCATTCAGAAGGCACCCAAGGTCTACCATCTCGCCAAACTAATATTTATTTAGGTCTAAAAAAATAACAATTAATGACAAATATTGTGGTTAAACAGACAGTTTCACATTATATTTGAACTTGACAAGTGCGTCCATTTTCAAAAACGGGAAAAGGGTTATTGCGAATATAGATAAAAAGGTCACTGAATAATAAAAAAAATTATGCCGGAGGTCTGAAAGTAACCCCAGTAAGACTATCACGGATTCAGTGAACTCTGGTATATTGAGCGTTCATTTCAAATCGAGAGGTTCACAACCACGTAGGAAGCTAACCTGGTGGGTAAAATAGCAACAGGAGGCTAACCCGAGGTAAAAATAGCAGGAGGTGGTCCGTCAAATTGGCAGTTACACGTCAATCTGACATTAGAGGATGGAGAATGCAGAGTCCACTTCAACGACAAGAGCTTACAATTCCGTCTCAGTAGCTCAACGGTACAGCGCCGGTTAACTAGTGCGAAGATCCGTATATCGATTCCCGGTTGGGACAGGAAGGTTCAAGTTAAGAACTTTTCTAGGAATCCTGTATATCACATTCAAATGAATACAAAACATTTGGCATGTCAAACGCATGTTTCACACTATATACATCCAGTTTGCGAGGAAGCATACTGAATATAAAAATTCGCTCAAACGGCAGTCTAAAGTAATCTAAAAGTAAAATTAGCCACAGCAGAAACAAAAGATTAAAAGCATCTTTAGTTCATTTGTTAAAAAAAAGTGGTTGCTAAAGAAGTGATGAATATAAACTAGAGATCTTTTGCTTAGTGAGTACAGCAGCGAATGTGTACTAATATGTCAACATCAATTAATATTCCTTTCTTAACAAAAAAAATCTTGCATTGAAATATATTGTGTAATTAATTCCCTTTTTCATAATTTCCCTTTTTTACAGTCTTCAAAAAGCTATGGGAAAAAACGGGGTTACTTCACTGGGTTAATTTCTTTCGAAAAGTTTGAATTTTTTGAAAAAAAAAAACATTTGAATGAAATGCAATTATAAATTCGTTCATATTTTGAAAAATCTACATTTACCAAGCTAATTAAAATTTTCCTTTTTATGTAATTAATCATTCTATGTAATTAATAATTCTAACTTAAAGTAATTTAAATTATGGAGCCATTTTGCATAATTCCAAAATAAGTTTTCACTAATTTTGGAACCTGTTAACTTTATCATATAAAGTAATCTGGAGTGAACTTGGGGTAACTTGGGATAAAGTATTTGGTTGCTTTTATTATTATGGCACTAAAACATCCAATATAAAATTACATTAAACATAGTATAAAGTTATTAACTTTTTAAATACTAGCAGAAAACCGTGAAATAAGACAAATCTGAAGAAATTAACTATTGTAAACCACATTTTGAAGTTAAAATTTTTTAAAACGGGGAAAATCGCATTTAAAAAAATTGTATGATGGTTGCTTTCACAAGGACCTACTCATCAGGATCTACATTTCAAAATCAACCAAATCATGCATATTTAAAGCTTTTCCAGTATTTTAAGTCTAGAACAGTGAGCATGGGCGCCCATAAATACCATCCGAGTAACACCATCCGAGTAACACTATCCAAGCAACGGTGAAAAATAGAAAATAAAAACAAAAAAATGTAAATATCACAAAATATTTTTATGATCTGTTTTCTATTACACATTATTTATTATATTTTTATAATGTATTTTTATTATTTGTTCTATTTTCTATTATTCCACTGATGTCAGTGGGGCAAGCTCAATGGTAAAATGTACAACATTTAGTTTCAAGTCTACCTTTGTGACCTTGAACGTCCAGGGGGGCAAGTACCCCTCCTGCCCTCCCCTATGGACAGTGAGCCGGGTAGTTCGTAAGAAAATCCATATTCGGTATCACGGGAAGCTCAGCAGGCATCAGTGCGGTTCCCCATAACATTCAATTTCAGTGTTACAACGAAAATATGTGAAAATGTAACATTAAGCAGAGTTTGCATTGTTAAAGGATATGGAATATTCCATTTCATGTGTTCTGGAATGCACACTTAAATTGGTAATATAAATGTTAGAATATCCTCATCTACGCTTTATTACGGTTGTTAATAACCAAATACAGAATTTTAGCAACATTTGAAATAAAATTTTTCATGTAAGGGGAGGGACTCTGTACCCTTCATTTGGCACAGAAGTTCAAACATGTGGATTTTTTTTTTGTTCTAAAATATATTTTGGACCTTCTAGAATATTGTAACAAAGTTTTAAAGTAATCTAGTAACACTAGAAAAAACACTTTTATTACGAAGATATTTCTTTAAATGCCCCCCCCCCCCCCTATCAATGTTTATATCTGTTTTTAGCTCTGCGACATAGCTCAATGTTTTATAAAAATACAAAGAAGCAGCAAAGGAAACTTTTCTTTTTTTGTAATAGTAATAGGAATTCTAGTTGTTTACATCTTTTCCTGTAATTTGGAAATGTAGTAAAAATTTGTAATTTGTATAGCATTGCTATAATATTTCTAAATGTACATACTTTTTACTTTAATATTATTATGCACTACTCCTTCATTTCCATATGTGTTTATAATAACAAACATAGCATAAGAATATTGTTTTTGTGATATTTATTTTTTTTTTTCCTTTGCATTTTTTTTTTCACTATTACTCGTATGATGTAGGGTTCTAAATGTGAATAATTGTGTTTAAGCCTTATTAAACTTGAATTAAATTTAATGTTATGTATATTGCTAATTTACAAAATGAATATAAAGTAAACTGAATATTATTTTATACCAGTATTTGATGATAAAGGCTTTAAATTGATTTATCTCAGTTTAATTTTCTTTTCTTTTCAAATTCTCGCTCTATTTAAAATGCTAAAACTTTGGTAAATTAGTTTTAAATGGCTTAAAATTTTTTTTGTACTTTTATGAAGACCTATTAAATTGATTTAGACATTGTTTCTGTAATGAAATAACTAGAATTTTTTTAAATGAATATATAAAAAATAATTACTTGTATTTTTTACACATAAATGTGGTGTTATATTTTTTCTCCTAAACTAACAAACTCATCGGAAATTCGATACCTAAAGATACAGATAATAAATATATCAACAACATAATTTTTCTTTTAGAAAATTTTGAAAATTAAAAGAGAAGGAATGTTTTTTAAATCTATTAAAATCTTTATACAATTCAAATTTTTAGAAATTTTAATGATGTGAGAATTTTCTTTTGTAAGAATCACTTTTGAAAATAGCTTAATTCCATAATATGTATAAAAGTTTATTTTAAATGCTTAAATAAAAAAAATGTCTCCAAGGGTATCAGGTCCCGTTAATTAAATTTGACTTTCTTCAAATAAAATTTACACTTTAAACTTTATGTCTCTGTCAAAGGATATACATGGTGTGCATAAACAGAAAATTAGAGTGTCAAAATTATCCAATGCTATCAAAACAGTGAGCTCCAATCATAGACAAAAAGTCTTCACGTGCTTTATGTATAAGAAAACTTTCTGCTTCCTACCGGCATTTGGTTTTATGATTCCTACAAGACAGCTAGCTGAGTGTAGATATTTAATAGTGCAAATTTCTGACATTCAAGTTGAACTCGATTTGCTTATATCTATCTGCTTTGTCCAACAATAAACGTGCTTAATTTTTATTTGAAATTTGGGTATGTGGTGTAAATTAACGTTTCATAAACAGAATTCGTTGCTGGTTGTAGTAGGTTAAGAACCGCGAGGGCATAACTTACGTATATACAGGGTGTCCCAAAAAGACTGAAACGCGTTTTAATTCTTTACCTGATGGAGATAAGTGGGCAATGTAAATTGCAAAAATGTTGAAAGTAAGGTAGGAAATAAGACTACGTTAACGAAATAGTCAGCCCATTATATTTCAAAAAGTTACACTTTTTTAATTTTTATACGACCCCCTTAGACAAATTTGGTCAATCAGAATTTTTTTATTTTTAATGCAACAAGATCATTAAAAAAAAAAACCGCATATCTGTATCTTTAAAATTGAGCGAGTTATATTTAATTGAAAATTGAACATTGTGAATGGGGACCCTATATCAAATTAGAAATGTAAATTTGTGACATATCACAAAAAAGATCAATGTATGCATACTTTAATAATGTGCCCCAACCGCGTCAGTACCACTGCTTTATATGATCTCTGTCTGTGTAATGCTTTGTTTAGATGCATTTGTGATAAAAAATTTTAACACATATTAACGCATTTTTTATCTAAACAATTTCCATCGTCAATTTGTTTATGATCCCTAATTTCACTGATGAAAAAGCCTTTCACATGGTACGGAAAAGTGGCATATGTCAGATTTTTTCCTTTATCATAATTCAATTCATTTTAAAGGTATAGATATGCGGGTTTTTTTAATGATCTTGTTGCATTAAAAATAAAAATTTTCTGATTGACCAAATTTGTCTAAGGGGGTCGTATAAAAATTTAAAAAGTGGATCCCGCTCTCCGCTGGCTTGGGGGAAACGGGCGATATGAAATGGAAACTTCTTTCGCCCGCCGATGAATTTTAAAATCATGACTTCGTTAAAATTCTGATTCAGCGGCCAATTTTAATTATTTCTTGACCAGATTGGACTTGTAAGAAAGCCAAATGTTTGAGCTTTCTAAAAATGTAAATTATTAGTCGAAATTATGAGTATTTTTTACTATGCGAGAATTTAAAAACCAAAAATCGTTTTTTTTTTAGCCAAAGGTGACTTTTGTTTTAAAATCTTTAAAAAATATTAAAAATCGAGATTTGAAAAAGAATATTAAAAATTGAGATTTGAAATTGATATATTTTTACTCGCAATTGTCTGCTCTTTCCGGTGGTGTGATTTGTTTTTTTTCTACGACGTCTGGATCGTGGAGAAAAAAGGGCAAAAAGGGCAAAAAATGGTCGAAGTCGCATAAAACATTAAATAACAAAAAAAAATTAAAATTTTAAAAATCGGTTTTCACGTGTTCCCTCCCCCACGCTCGGGTCTTCGATTGCCAAATTAAGTAGCTCTCAGACGCGCGGTCGCTGAACGTATAGTGTATAAGAAACACACACAGGCAGACACATACACACACACAGACATTGCCTTTTATTATTTAAGATTTAAGCCTTTTATTATTTAAGATTTAATAAAAATTAATAAAAATATATTTAATACATATAAATACGAGGGTCACACTGAAATTTTTGAGATACGGCTATGTGGTACACATTAAACTTACCAAAGTACTTAGGAGTGTTCAAAGTACTCCCCTCTAACATCAGGCGTATCAGCAATTTTGTAGGCGAATTTTCCAGACTAAATGCTTCAAGCCATCCATTTCTTGCAATCGATGAAAAATATGCTTTTATAGCCTCATTAATTTCATCTTTGGAATGAAAACGACGCCCACGCATTTTTTTTTCTTTTTTTAGATTAAAAAATAGCCAAAAGCAACACATAGCAAGATCAGGAGAATAGGGTGGATGTTCTATCACTTTGATGTTTTTTTGTTCAAGAAATTCGACTTTTCATTCTTGCTGAATGAGAAGATGCATTGTCATTGTGAAGCATGAGTCCCCTAACATTCATTTCCTGAATAATTTCTGGAAGACACTTAGTGGTGTACCAGTTAGCTGTAACTGTCTCCTGTCCCTCTAGCTGTATGGCTTTGACCAGACAATACCGGTAACAATTTGAAATATTTATTCCGGTTATTCGAAATCTGTTTAATGTATTTAAATTCGAGAAAAGTATTGTTATCCCATCTCTAATAAAAATAAATAATTATGTGAACATGACTATGAAGCTCTAAATGTAATAGTTAATAGTGTATTGAATTTATTTTCAAAAGAAATTTTCATGCTTTTTTCTAGAGACTAAATTTTTCTCTTGAATTTAGGATGATTTTAAAATCTTGTTAATTTGGGCGCAAGAAAAGAAAATAGACGAATTGACAGAAAAGAGAAAAGTGTTTCTCTCATTTTAGGTCAAGCGTTAAATAAACTTTTCTTTGGATAAAATTAATGAACTTAATTAACTATTTTGTTAATGAAAACAAATGCCTTAAATTGATGTCGTGATCCCCTTTGGTTTGTTTAATTCGCTTTAAAATACACATTAAAGGTTTTCTTTTTTTTTCAAGTTAAGAGATAAATACAGTAAAATGTCTCATAGGATTATAACTTACGTAATGAATTTTGTGCTCATTAAGAAAGTAGCTTTATTTAAGCAATCTATACTACGTTTGTAAAAAATTACTGGAATTTCGAAGTTTTATTTATTTGTTTACTATGCATAGGTGTAAAATTAAAGTCTAGCGACAGGATCAAAAATCAGACTGATTTTGATAGACTTACACATTTTGAGCATCGCTGAATGCGAATCAAACAGTAAAAATGTAATCATGTCTGTCTCATAGTTTGCAGGCAGATTTCCTCTAGAATAAACTAGTAATTCGAATAATATTTGGTACGTTAATTTCAATTGATTAAAATCGGAGGCCTATGGGATCGGTTTAATCAAAGGAAAATCTAGATTTATCGCATTAATTATTTTCGAAAACCGAAAAATATAAAAATAATCATGCTAAAAATTACACTGGAAATAGAGGTATTCAACGCAATGACAACTGATTTAAATCCTGTAAAAGATTTCCCTTCTAAATAGTCTAACAGCAGGGCAAAATATAATTGGAGATGCAATATGAATAAGGAAAGAAAAAATTCCACTGCAGTCTGTAAGAAAAGCCGTGTTCTGCCAAAATCAGATTTTTTTTCTTTTCTCTTATTTCAAATCAAAGAAATAATTACACATTTTTTTTTAATCAGAATATGGCTTAATGGAGAACGTACAAGGGATATTGCGCATTAACGATAGATGTATGCTTATATTTAAAGTACCAGAATTTTTTTTTAAAACAAACAATAAAAATTAAGATCAATAATTATAAATCATTATCCTAACATCCTTACAAAACATTGCTTATAATCACTTTTTGAAATTCAACAACAGAAAAAGGGAAACTTTAATTAAGTTTTTTTCTGGCCAATAAATTTCACCCTTTCATTAAAAATGGTTGTAATTCTTATTAATTTTGATTAAAAAGCGAGAAATTGGCGAATAAGCGTAAAGTCGAAAATTATTTTGTTTCCCGTTTTAGGTCAAGCTTTAGTTGCATTTTTATTTGAACAGGAATTAATGGACTTAATTAACTATTTCGTTAATGAAAGAGGATGTTTTAAATAAAAGCCGTACTACTTTTGCTCGTTTTTTTTTTTTTTAAATGTGTATTTAGGCTCCGGCGAAAACGCTAAATTAGGTAAATACAAAAGAAGCGTTCTATACAATTTTAAGCAATGAAATTCACTTTGAATTAATTAAATAGCGGAAGTTGTATCTTAGCATTGTTGTTTTCTCACTAGCTGGTTCTTCTACAGTCACTTCGTCGTGAAGCAACTGTTGTCGGCAAATATGCTTTATGAAGAATAATGATAGGTAGCTCTGCAAGAATATATCGATGCTTCTTCTTCGACCCAGACCGTCCGACCTACCCGAAGGTGTAAGGCATCTATTTGGACGGCCGGGAAGTGCCACTCAATTTAGACCGGAACCCAACAGGGGAGGCATCCATAGGGACCGTACCCTCCTTCCCTTACCACCAACCTCTCGGAAGGACTTACGGATATACATGTTTAACGTGATCGTACTCCGCGTGAGTACGGAGACAGTTTGGGCAGGAGCGGGAATCGAACTCGGGCCGTCCGAGTGCAATGCCAGCGCGCTAACCACTGGGCTGCCGCACCCTGGTATATTGATGCTGTATCAATATTACCTTTCCTTGTATCGAAATCGTATCAAATCAGTGACGTAACGAACTAAGATCGGCCCGCCAGCAAAATTTTATTTCGGGCCCATTTTCTACAATTTTTATGATATTTTCATAATTCTTTGCTCATACTTTTGTTGCTGATGTTACAGATTTGCGTTAATCTACAGCAGAGGTCCGCAACCTGTTACTCCCGAGCACAGCAGCGCTCGCGACCAACAGGTCCTTTGCGCACATCTTCGGTGATTGCGACCACAGTGCCTGTTGCTATCGATACTGAAATTTTGTGCTCTTCATAGGACAGTAGTATAACACTGAAAAGCACCCCAAACAACGCCGTCACGGTGCAGCCGAGAAAACACGATGATAGGTGCGATCTCCCAATGAAAAGCCAGCCTATATCATCGCACTATTACGACGAAAAGCATGTTGTTCATATCTTTTACTGGACTGGTTGTGTTACTGGACTCTCCATGTTATGTTACTTGACTCTCCATGTTACTGGACTCTCCAGACTTAGCACACGTCTACTGTGCAACTGCAGTGTAAATTTCCATTCGTCTGTGTATAGAACATTCGCCTATCGTGTTTGGTTCAAATCGCATGTCCACACCAGTGTAAATGTACTCTTCTGGCCTTGGAGCTAAACTGAACACAAAAGTTTGATATTTGTCTTTTAATATAGGCACTTCTCGTAGGCAGCTTTCGTCTTGATCTGGTCAATATCGGTCCTCTTATCACAGCAGTGACATCCTCTCTCAACCTGCTGATGCCTCTCAATGATTACGTCTCACCAGTAAAGCTACGTACCAGTCATTAGAAGATGCTATGACTCTAGGCCTAGGGTGTCCCGAAACAGGTATTATAATGACGGTTCTACTCGCTTGTAACTGTCCCCACAAACGAGAAAAGGCAGAACTGTGCACTCAAAAGAAATTCACCTTCTCAGTGATGGATTGTCCAGCTTCAAGTCTTCCAATAGCATGCCATCGTTGAGAACCCTTCATATAGTATAATCGCTGGACATACTAAAGCAGTTCACTATTTCAATATTTCGTTAAAAATGTTGTTTTATTTCTAACAGCAGCACTTACAAATCATTCACTGGTGTGCAAATACACAACACCAAACATACAGGAGAAAAACTGTTACAAGAAACATGAACAAGCAACAATAACAACAATAAAACAAATATAGGAAATACATGGACGGTAGCCAAAAACACAAATCCATAACAGTCAAACAGCTTGAAGTGCCTGCATCCTCTCCCTTGCGCGCCAATACCTTTTGTATATTGACATATACAAAGAGTCTTGGGCAGTTCATTAGCTGATCAGCGTCCATAGCTGCGTTAGCACCACACACAACACAGTTTGGACTTGGTATTAGATTAAATCTATGAAGATATTTAGCTAAACAGTCGTGACCAGTTTTCAGCGTTAAAAATGTTAGTGTTGCAATGTAAGCCTTAAGCGCAATAACTTATTTTCTTTCACCGAATGTCTAATTTGCATATT
Organism: Amaurobius ferox; assembly: GCA_951213105.1. Taxonomy (NCBI): domain Eukaryota; kingdom Metazoa; phylum Arthropoda; class Arachnida; order Araneae; family Amaurobiidae; genus Amaurobius; species Amaurobius ferox. The sequence continues at coordinate 112,503,181 of OX578146.1, forward strand.
TGGAGCGAAGTCAATCGCTGTTCGAAGAGTATTTTGATATTTGCATATAAATATATTTGCTTATATAGGGAATTTTTGATTTGTTTTCTAACTTACTGTTGAGTTAGTTGACGATTGATAGCGGTCTCTCAGGTTCAGAAAGATTCTCTCGCTTCCAGTACCTATGCAAGAACTAATGTTCATAATTTTAAATATATTCGAATATTTTTAATAGGAGAGAAATTGGATAAATTTTTTATGTGTTTCACTTTATTCTACCAATCTTCGTTTGCTATCTGAAATGAAATTATTTGTGCTCAAAACTGTTTTTAGGGAAAATTATAGTAAGTTTAATAGTATCAAGTAGAAATTAACGCAGAGCTAAATTGAACATTTCGTTAAATAACATTCAATATTCATATATTCGTGATGAAATAGTAAAACCATATTTTAAAGCAAGCGTTCTGCATTTCCTCTTCCGATGGAAGATACCAATAATATACAAATGAGGTGTAAGGTATTTCCAAAGAAATATAGGACAATTTGACGTGTTTTGGGATAAAAAAGGACAGTAGATGGGGATATTTTATTCACCTGGTCAGTTGACATATAAAGACTTTAAAAATCACCCCTAGTGTATAAGAAAGGTATTATCAGGAGCATCATGCCCTTCAGATAATAATCTCTTTAATTTTGAACTCCATACATACATATATACATACACACAATACATACATAATATATGCATAGAAAGTATGTTGTGATGCAGTCAAACGTTACAATTTAAGATTTTGACAGTTAAGCATGTTTCGGACAAGCCTAAACTCAAATTGATTGTTGAGGCGATGTGTAGTGAGTGTGTAAACAATATTATCTTTAAGCTATTCAAACGAAATTTTTGCTTCATTATTACAGTTAGCGTAAATGCAATATTTAAAAATCACCACTGCTTTATAAAGTAATATATTAAAATAATAATAATCAACCACGCCCAATAAACAATCATTTTATATATTTAATATTACTCTGCAGAAAGATTAAAACATTGAAAACGCTGGGCTGTACTAATTTCAAGGTAGTGTAAGTTTTTTTTTTAAATGATATATCTAATAGATAAAGTCTAAATTATGTGAGCAGCGTATGATTTTTCCTATATATTTTGTTTCTTTCTGTTTTGTTATGTATATTAATTGAATTATCATATATTCCTTTTTTTTTCCCACATAAAATGGATGCTTTATTAAAATTGCAACAAATTTCCTGTTTATCAATTATTTAAATTTTATTTGGTAATTTGCTGCTTTATTGACTAGAAATCGCTACAAAACTGTTTATATTAGTATATCGAAATTAGATGTGTGGGATTTCTCATGAAAAATTTCACACAAAATAATCATTTACGAAATAGAGGTGTGAATTTTTTTATCTCTTATTTCAAATATTTAGAATTTTTTCAGGTTGTGATGCAAAAAAGAACTACTATTTTTTAAATTTTTACGAAAATCTTATGGCCGCCAAAGTAAATCACTAACCGAAATTTTCTTGAAAATTTTATTGCTTTTGAGTTATAGTTGTTGCAATTGCACGGACAGGCACATACACACACATGCATATACGAAAGTAACCTTGCGCTGAACAAAAACTAGGCATGGTTATAATTCTTCTACACATAATATATAATATATTGCAGGGAATGTAAAAATGATTTGAATACTATGCCTTAATACTACTACCGGGCCTACCTACTGCAATTCCCGCGCGCTAACCACTGGGTACCACGCAATGTGAAATTATTTTCGTAATATGAAATTGTGAAATTATTTTCGTCAACATTCTATGAATAATGTCGCTTATCCTGTGAAATTAGTGGAGCATGTAAGGGCTGTTTGATTGTATATTGTTCCTGTTTACTTTGTGCTTGTGAATAAAAGTAAGTTATCCAGAAACTTGGACTCGTTCTTGTAAACTGTGAATACAGCCACTATTCCAAAGGATACGTTCGTTACAATATTCATTGAACTGGCTGACTGAATGCTGGTGTGATGCATCAAAATTACCGAGCACTTCTACTCTAGCTAGAATCTTTTGTATCACATGTGATTCGTATCAGCTATCAGAAATATCTTAAATTTCAAAAATTCACATTAGGGGTGACGGTGTAAAGGAATAACAATAAAAAATACTTAATTATCGAGCACCTCTATTCTAGCTAAAATCTTTATTTATTTATTTTTCGTCTCATTCAATCCGCCTGAGTTTCCAGGTCAAGGAAAAGTATAATATTTCAAAAATTTTAAATTAGGCTGACGATGCCCAAGGAAAAATTGAAAAATGCAAAGCCACTTTTCAAAATGATCGAGCACTTCCACATAATCCAAAATCTCTTTATTTTGTCATGTATTTCTCTGTTTATCTTTTATTACTTTTATTCTTTTTTTCTCGGATTCCTGTCCTGCAGCCGTCCGTTTTTTTTTTTTTTTTTTAAGGGTAAAAAATTTTTGCTTGGATTCCTGGTGTACAGCCGTCCGTTTTTAGCTTCTAAAAAAAATTTTTTTTTTTAAATTTTAAAATATTTAATTTGCACTCAAGGGTTTTTCTTGTTTACCCTGTTAACACTGTTAACTTTGTTCATTTACAAATCTTTTTGCGTTTTCGCATTGCAAACTTTATAACTCTTGTTCACTCTTTAGCCTAAACTCTTAACTTTGATATTTTCGTTTATTTAATAAATTTAATTACGTTGAATTTAACTTTTTTCCTGCTTCGGATGTTTCCAGCCTTGACCTTGTGTATTTTTTGTATTTTTGTATATTTTTGTGTACTGTTGTTGTTGTAAATCTCGTTGTGGTTTTCTCTGTTTTGTTTTTAATTATTATTATTATTTTTTTAATTTCTGGTTTTCCAAACTTTGTCTTAACCCTTTTGTTTTCCTACCTTGACCCTTTTCTTTTCCTATATTCCCTTTTGTATTTTGTGTTAGGGTTTTTTCCCTTCGGCGTTTTCCCCTCTTTACAATTTTCTGCCTTTTGTATCTCTTGTATTGCATTGTATTGTACTGTACTGTATTGTATTGTTTTTATGTTTTGTTTTGTCGTTGCCAATCTTTTGCTTGTCTTGATGTAACTACTTGTGTTGTGATTCAATTTTAATTTGCAATGTAATTTCTTGAATCTAAAATAAAGTTCCCGACCACACACTTAGCAACAGTAAGCCTTCGGGTCTGTCGTGTGGTCTGGGTTTTCAACACTTCAACACAATCCAAAATCTCGGTTTGGGTCTCATTCGTGCCGCCTCAGTTTCGAAATCGACAACAGCAAAAAATCGAAAATTAAAATTAAGGGTGACGGATACAAAGAAATTTAAAATAAAATTACACCTCTTTATCTCTCAAAAAATGCACGGAATTCCGTTTTTATGCTTAAATTTCAAATATATATATATATATATAAGAACTTCTATTAAGTGTGTAAGCGTCGCATTTAGCGAGCACTAACTATTCAGAGCGCGGAAAGCGCGGTAGAAATGGTTAGTTCGAAATATGTTTAGACATAAAACTAGAGATGTTCGAATACTATCCACGAACACTCGAATACTAGAGATAATTCGATATTCGAAATCTTAAATATAACGTCACTAGAAGAAATACCTCCAATATCGCGCCATGGTTAAGATCAGGTTCTGGAATAAAAATTCAGGATGCTATAGAAAAAATTCAAAAGTGCATAGAAGGAATTTTCCTTACACTCTTTGAAAAAATTTCCGACTACAGTAAAAATAACAGTTCATTGAAGGAATTATATTTTAAGTATTTAATCACGACGATATCAACAGTTTTTTCAGAGCGACTCTTCATCACTTTTGGTTGTATATGTGACAAACGAAAAAGATGCAAACTAGATCCGGAACGTGCTCGAATGTCTGTTTTCGTAAATAAAATCTGCATTAGATAAGAAGCATTTACATTTAATCAATTATTGCAGTTTTAAGAATACATAAATTAAAGAGCAAGTGTAAAATAATTAAAATTTAAAATAAAAATTTTCATTTCTAAATTAATGTAGTTTTATTACACTTTTTACTTTATAAATTTAGTTACCAATAATTAACAAATAATATTTAATAAATAATAATTAAATAAGTAGTAAATATGAGTATTTCGAAATAACTATTTCAGGGTATTAGAATATTCGAGAAAAGTGTTATTTATATTTGCTCATCCCTACTATAAACGCAGATTTTAAAGTCAAAATCTGCAACTAAAAAAAAAATTATATAAACTCTATTTTTCTTTATATAATAATACGAAAAAATAATAAGAAAATAGTTATTTCTCCAAACAGAAATGAAAATAATGGTTTTTAAGATATTAATACCAACGAAACAAAACCACAGCGCTTTGCAGTCATAAGAAAACAGACTTAAATCTCTAAATTTAGCACTAAAGAAGAAATGTGTAATCCTTGCCATTCCTATCTAATAAATTTCGCGCATTCATTAAAAATAATTGCACTTATTAATTGATCGCGGAAAAAAAAGCAAAATTAACGAATAAACAAAAAGTCGAAAAGTGTTTTGTTTCTCAGCTTTAGATTTTGTGCAGTTGCGCTTTAATTTGCAGTAAATTTAGCGATCTTAATTAACAATATTTATTAAAGTAAGCTTTAAGTTGCTAGCTATTTTTTATGAAATAAACTTTAAAAATGTTTGTTCATTTGCTTCGAAATGTTATTTTTTCCTTCACCTTTAGTAAATAAATAAAAACGTGTTTCTTGAGAATTTGTAACTACCGAGTCTTATTTTTAAACATTCTAATTTCTATTTCTATTCATTAATACTATTATATTCTGAAAGAAATCCTTGTTACATACATTGTAAATCACTGGTGGCAAATATTTTTAATAGCATGTGCCACTTTTAGGTTATTATATTTTGGGGGTGTCACCATGGGCGCCCATAAAACTTTTCCCTGGAGGGGAAACCACTGACGTCAGTGGAGTAAACTCAAGGGCAAGATGTACAGCATCGACTAAGCATAATGCCTAACCTTGAACATCCATTCCTATGGGCGCCCATGAGTGCCATTCAATCCATTCTTTCTCCTAACTAATTAGGCTTATATCAGGTTTAAATAGGCATGTCTGGATGTGATTTAAGTCTCCAATATCAATTAAAAATGAGTTTGTAAAAAGTTCAAGATTTTTCCAATCCTTCTCGAAGTCACAAAATTGTATTGCAAAAGAATTGTGTACAACAGATAGTTTTTTTGAACCTCTCATAATTTGACAATAAACCGGCTGCCAACTGGTGATAAATAAATGCATTCAAACCGAAAACAATGTTAACTCGACGGCACATTATTTATAATAATTTGATAACAAAAATGTAGAATAAAATTTGTACACTTCGTGCCGCTTGTTGAAAATTTTTCCTCCTACTCTTCTGACTATCTTCAAACCTATCTCTTTATTTGAAAGTTCTGATCCGAATTTCGTAGGTATTGCTATAGTAATGAAAAATAGATAAATAAAAATATAGGCAGACCAAAAAACAATGTAGCATCTTTGCAAAATATTTCAGAAATTTCTTATATAACAAATAAATTATTTGAAAATGAAGTGAAAAAGGAGATAAAATACTGAAATTACATAACTCCATCCCAAAAGTCAGTCTCTAATTTGGGAAATTTTAGATAACTAATTTACCATAACTACAACTATGTAAAAAGAAACAACAACAACAAAAATTACTGTACGTTTATGCACATTTATACTATTTCAAAATATCCAGGAGAAAGAAGGGGACGATAGATGAACTTACCCTCTATTGAGGGTGCCCATAATCTAAAATATCACGAATACGCCGAATCATTATATAATCGTACGACAGCAAAGAGAGAGAGAAAGAAAGAGGTCCACAAAAACAAAGTTTTAGTTTTTCGTTATTTGAACAAGATCTTGCTCAGGCGTATATGTCGGTAACCCCGGGAGCGAATAACAACCCCGAGCAGACGATAATCACATACCAATACCGAGGAATACCAAAATCTACACAACATATATCCCTAAATAACCTTTCGCGACTTTTTATCACTTCTATTGTGTATACCCGGAGCATCGACCTTGGCGTGCATATTTAAGTCACCACCAGAAACGTGCCTCCACCATTGTTTTAAAGGTAACCTCAAATCAAATCTAATTCATACGTCAAGTCCCCCCCTCGCACAATTTATCCGCCATTGAGCTTCAGACAATAGGAGAAAAATAATTCTTTTCTTCCGCAAATTTTACCTTAACTGCGTGCGCTTCCTGTGAAAGGGTTTTTTCCTCGTAATTTCGGTTGTTTTGGGTTGGTTGGTATATTTATTGCACCGAGTCATCGTTTTGTTTGGGGAAAGTCACGAAACTGAAATTTTCGGTTGTTTATGGATGTAGAGCAGATGTTTTGAGAATGACCGCTATAAAATTTGTTCTTTAAAGCTGTTGATGGAATATAATCCGATTCTTAACCAATGACGAGAAGTGTGGTGGAAGAAGGAGGGTATTCCTTAAATTTCTCCATTAAAAATCCAGTCCTTCCAAACTACACAATGAAGGCAACTATTTTTTTATGAAAAATTAGTACGTATGAAGCCGACGTATAGGACAACTGTTGAAAACAGAAACAATTGGTACTTCCCTTATTGAAGCAGATGTATGCGACAACAATTACTAATAATATAAACGATTCGTATTCCCTTCATACGGAAGTATCAAAATTAGATGGCAATAATTGTTGGAAATGCAAAATATTCGTATTTCCCTTATGGAGCAGACATATATGACAACAATTGTTGAAAATGGAAACGATTCGTACTTCCCTTATTGAAGAAGACGTATGCGGCAACATTTCTTGATAATATAAATGATTCGTATTTCCTTCGTATCAAAATTAGATGACAATAACTGTTGAAAATACAAAATATTCGTACTTTCTTTTTAGAAGCAGGCGTATTAAAATCGAGTGACAATTGTTAAAAATGCAAACGAAACAATTCAAAGCCGCCTTAATTCCTGCCGGGGCCTCTAGGCAAAAGCAGATTTTAGCTTTTCTCCGTTATAAAAATTTGGCAGACGTAGATGACAACAACTGCTGAAAATAGAAACGATTCTTTCTTCCCTTATTGAAGCAGACATATGCGACAACAATTGTTGATAATACAAACTATTTGCATTTCCTTTATAAAATCGGAAATATCAAAATTAGATGACAATTGTTGGAAATATAAAATATTCGTACCTCCATTTTAAAATCGCCTTAACTCTTGCTGGGACCCCTAGGCAAAAGTAGTACCCATCTCCCCTATTATGGTACAAGGTATACAATGGACACGGAAAATTTATCCCCAGAACTTCGGGGGGGGGGGGGGGGGACAAAATGTTCCTACCTTTCTTTATAGAAGCAGAAGTATTAATAAAATTAAGAGACAATTGTTGGAAATACAAACGATTCGTACTTTTTTTTATTGAAGCAGACGCATCAAAATTAGTAAGAATTGTGGAAAATACAAAGGATTCGTATTTTCTTAATAGAAGCATACGTACCAAAATTAGGTGACAACAATCGATGAAACTACAAACAATTCATACTTGCTTTATCGACTTACTTGTTGTCCACACCCATACACCATTCGTACACAAAGAGAAATACAAACTGAGGAATGCAAATTTTTGATACTGCTGGTATATTTAATTAAAAAATACTCCGTAAAAATATTAACAAATATAATTTTATTTCATTATGAATCCTTTTCTTTACTATTGAGAAAAAGTCCAGTCTTCATTTCATTTCAATCTTTAAACCAGACGATTTTCCATTTGCAAATAGAATTATTTTTTTTTTCCGAAGGAATATTAAATTTGTTTTTGTTGCAATAGAGAACGCAATATCGATTTATAACAAAAATAAAAATACTTCGTAGAAACTTTTGATAAATACATAAAATATTAAGTTAGACGGTGATAAAAAAAATATCACATGATCTCAATATAATAGAGGGAAAATACCTTCAGCCGTTTATTGTTAATTAAAAGCCTGATCACATTAAGATAACACCGAAAATTTTACCAGCGCTTTATTTTTCAGGTCGCAATAAATTTTAGTATTTTTTTTATCCCGAACGACAAATATTTTTTGTTTAGCCGTTTTGTATTGGAATATTTTTTCTTTTCCGTTCATTGAAGTAAACAGTATCAGTATAATTATGTTTTTACATTTCTTATAGCATGTGCAAAGAAAAAAAAATTACAATTACAGCGTGTTACCCTTCACTTTAAAGAACTTGAAAACATCTTTCGATTGATTCTATACTTGGCAATGAACTCCGGGGGGTAACTTGCACCCCCACCCCTCCCCCGAGGGGGCTAATGACGTCACAAAAAATTGTATCGCGGCTATTTTTCACAACAATAATTGAAACTGTTAAGTCACGTGATCATAAATAAATTCTTTTATGCACGATTGTATCAATTTTTATTCCTATGCTGCCATGTTAAAAAAATATAAAATTCAGAATAAATTTCAAAGTTTTAGTTCGAATTTTTAAACATTTTATCTAACTCTAGATTTTTTGATAATAAAGCGAATATAAAGTTTCGTGACAATCCATTGATATTTTTGGCCGCCATCATGTACACAAGGAAATGTCATTTTATTGTTGGCAGTTAGTTAGTTCTCAGTTCAGGTAGGACTTTAGTAAAAGCTTGGAGGATTAGTTTTCTGTTATAATTTGTTTCAATACCTAAAAGCATTTGAATGATTTCTTTATTTCCATCTTTTTACCATTTTCTATCTTTGTCAGTTATTAAAAAATAACTTGGGTGCGAAATCTGAAAAAAATATATAGCGAGCGGATCTACTAACAGAAAAACGATTATGCGCTATAGGTTGAGGATATTTGTAGCGCCTCTAGCGGAGAATTTATTAAGTTAGAATTTCCATCTCGGAAACGAAATAAGAAATATGAAAAATTTCAATTGCAAAGTTGTAGAACGTTCTCTATTGAAATACGTGCAGTTGACACATTGCATCTACACCAATGATAAACAAATGTCAACAAAAAAGGATATTGAATAAAAATGGCAGGCAAATGATGCAGTAGAACATTTATATTTTACTGAAAAAAAAAAAAATTAATAATATTTTAGTTTATTAATAAATTTTTAGCTTATTGCACGAATTATTTTTCCATGCGAATTTCTAGCCACCAGAAGTACTTAAGTATAACGATGCATTTGCATAATTATCGCTTTTCATTAACATATTTCTTTATCGTCGGCTTTTTTATACCAAAAAGAGAACATTCCACAACTATTTGGGTCTATCTTGCTTCGTTTTCGAGAAAGAAATTCTGATTTCTTCAATTCGCCGCTAGGGGCGCTGCAAACTTCCTCAATCGATAACCCAGTCGCTACCTTATTAGTAGACCTTGCCTTTGCAGATTAAAACACTTTAATCGGAAGTTAAATGAATGCATACGGATTCATAAGGGAGCCTTTTATATTTATTCTCATACTATGTAATATAGTATAAAGTATTGTTTTCCCGAAAATTTTCGAATTCGAACTTTTGATGCCAGTGTATATTGTAGGACCTCCTGAACATGTTTCGACAATTTTTGGAGTGATAGCCGTCTATCTGTGTATGTCGGCGATCGATTTCTTGTGTACAATGGATGTGTATTAATGGATTTTCACGAAACTTTATATCGTTCTTTGCTATCGAAAAATCTAGAACAAGATAGAATTTTGTTTTTTTAATTTTGAGCGAAAACTTCGAAATTCGAAATTTTATATTTTTTAACATGGCAACATATAATTGATATAATCATGTATAAAAGAGGTTATTTATGGCTCAATGATCATGATACTTTATAGTTTCAATCATTGTTGCAAAAAATAATTGCGATACAAGTTTTGTATTCGTGACGTCATTATTCCCCCTTGGGGGATGGGGTGTAAGTTACCCCCGGGAGGGCGTTGTTAAGTATGGTATCAATTGAAATATTTTTTTAAACCTTTTACAGTAAAGGGTAATATGCTATATTTGTAATTATTTGTGCCAAAGGTACCGATTTTTCAAAAATTTTCTTGTAAAATTTGGGGGAGGGGGGGGGGGTGGACCTCACAAGCTATTTAAGAATGGCTTCTGGTATGAGAAAGTAAAGTAGTGCCACAATTCACTTAATTTTAATTTTGTTAGCGATTAATATAAGTGGAACTCTATGAAATATGAATGCATGAGAAAGTCGAGTGGAGACCCACACTGCAACACCCCACTTTTCCTCACACCATTTTAAAAATAACTAGCGCCGTAGCCAGATACAAAATTCAGTGGGGCTCAACAATGCTGAAGATGGTCTCACTATGAACTTTTTTCTAGAAATGTACTAAAATAATAAAATTTAGCGTTTAAATAAATGGCTCTATTAAAAATATTTTAATGAATTATAACTAAATACGGTACTTTATTATTATTATTATTGGAGATCATTTTTATTGGAGATCATTTTTATTATTAAGTTTATGTACTACTAATCCAATTAATCATTAGCATATGTAAATGTATAATTATTGTACTACAAATAGAATTAATCATTAGTATATGTAAACTAACCATTATTATATAGTTTAATCCATATAAATTACTGTCATAATTTTTTTTTCAAATAGTAAGCAATATAGCTATATTTATAAGTAAATAGTTGACTGTTGAAATCTATATAGTTACTATACATCAATAGTAATGCATAATAATTAAAATCGATTCTAATATAACCATTAACTAGTAGCAAAGCTGTTAATTGATAAAAATTTCCAATGCTTAATAATTAACACATAACATAAACTATCTTTTCTTCAGTTGAGTTCGACTACATAAAGTTAATACAAAACTATGTTCTCTATAAAAAAAAATCTGATGTGGGCAACACATGACTTTCCTTATATAATGCAATGAATTTACTACTTTTACAGTTAAAAAAATGTTATTCTTATAGTAGATATTTATATTCTTTCCAAGATATTGAATTTTTTTCAATTACTTGTTATTTTCATTGATTTAGAGTCATTTTCATCCATTTGGCGAGATTTTTGTTATTTTGGCAACAATTAAAAATGTCGCCAAGTTGACGACATTCCGCCAAATTCGTCGCCAAGCGTTATGGACAGAGAAATAAGTTATTCTTACAGCAGATAAATGACTATTGGCTTTCAAATACAAAAGTATTACTCAAAGTATCTTTTTTCCTGAATGGAACGAGCTAGTTCCACGAGAATGATGTCACCCAATTTATCGCATGGTATTACGTAAGAAAAGTGAACATGTTTCTCAATAGGAAATATATTTTTTTTATTTTATATGACTTTTTGATAATTTTTTTGAAAAATGTTCAATATCTCGAGAACGGTTCATGCTAACGTTTTAAAATTTATATCAATCGTTTTCTAATGAAAAATTACATAAGAAATGTCAATTTGCTTAACTTTATTAGCGGTTTTGATTTTTTGACGATTTTTTCAAAATTTCACTCAAAAATTTAGGGGGGTTCTGAACATTCGATTGCGTAAAAAACAATAGGCTTCCAGTGTTTACGGATTGTGATTCTTGTACCAAATTTCGTTCGATTCCGTCCATTCGTTCGTCAGTTATCGTCTCCACAGACTCACTGACACACACACACATACTTTCACACACACACACAGACATCACTTCAAAAATGTTTGATTCGTGATCAGGAATGCTTGAAACGTGCTCTCCCGTCGAAAACTCGAATTCGAATTTTCAACCCCGTCACAATACTTTCCTTTTACATTATGTATATAAGGAAAGTAAAAATTCTCAAAAAGCAATTTTCATTCAAAATTTGAATAAAGTTCTGGATGAATTTTCATATCACTACTGAAAATTGACTATTTATTTTATCAAGAAAGGAGGTTGAGTATACTTTGGGAAGGTATTTCGCATTTCCCTACCTGGCTATCTGCATCTGACTTATGGAGGGACCACCCCTGTTTCTCCTAAAGTTCCAATGTTTCAAACCCCCTCGGCGCCAATTTGTATTGGTCACTGACGTGTTGTTCCACAAAGACTTCAAAAGGAGATAGATATTCTCCCTATTCTACGAGAAAAAGAATGATCGTGTCCACCCCTGAAGACAGCTTAAAAGTGGGAGAACGTGGGAAAAATCCGTTGAACACGCCTGCTGGAACTTTCCAATTATCGGTATTTTCAGGAAAGAGGAATTATAGTGGGGGCTAGTAGGTATTTCGTGGAAGAAAAGCGGTTCAGAAGAGCCGGGATAATAGCTTTTGACTGGATAACAACAGTCATTGGCGTAGCTGTTTAGAAGAATGCGTGTATTATTAGCAATGGAAACTTTAGGTTGTTAACAGCAAACTCCGGTACTTTTTGTTTAGGTAGCCGCTATGGTGGATTTGTAAATGGCAGTGGGAAACTATTTCTGGAGTTTGAACCTTACCCTAAATTTCAGATCGTGAATGAGACTGGGGTCAGGTATGTCACTGCCTTCTTTTAAAGAGGAATTTGGATGTCAATAGTGCGGGATTTCAAAGATGTTTTTACGGGAAATGTTATAATTATGGTCATTTTAAAATGTAACTCATTGAATGCCACAAAAGCGGAAAATAGAATTGTGCCTTAGGATGGTAATACATTATTGGTAATGTAGGGTAAAACATGAAAATTCTCTCAATGCCGTCCTGACTGATATCACACCTAGGCAGGGCCGTATCCAGATGGGGCTACCCCTACCCCCAAGAGATATACTCAGCCCCCTTGATAAAAATATTAAATATTTAGTAGATATATAAAATTTCATCTAAAATTTCCAAATTTTACATAAAAAATTTATTTATGAGATTTTTTTTTTATAAATTACTTTGTTTTAAAGATTCTTTAATTTAGCCGAATTTGTTGTTATACTGATGATCAATTTATTTACATATTTAATTTAAAATATTTAAGGAATGTGACTATAGTATTCAGGACACTTTTGTATTACTGCATGGTTCACTGTTATACATTATACAATCAAAATCAACTGGTAAGTAGTTAAGAGTTAATATTAAGCATTAACTTATTAATTTTCTTCGATTAATTAACGGCTTTACTACTAGTTAATGCCTATATTAAAACCAATTGTAATTATTATTAATATTGATGTATAGTAGCTATATGTATATTAATAATCCACCCAGCTTACAAATATAAATATGCAATTATTTGTTAATAATTTATAATTATTTGTTAATAATTTAATTTATATATAATAATAATTTATTGAATGATATAATAGTATTAATTATGGTTGATGCTAATGAAAATGCTAATGAAAAATTGTGTTTTTGGTGAGCCCCTCCAAGACTGTTGAGCCCCCTTGAATTTCACGCCAGCCCCTCTTTAATTTCGTCTCTGGCTACAGCCTTGCACCCCGGCGATTACCAGGGAATCATTGAAGTTATTTTGCTATGTTGTTGTTTCCAATCCCCTTGGTGTAGGAAAGCTTACACCAAGTCCAAAAGACCTTGACGTAAAAGAGAATCACAAACAAATTCTTGTTCAACCGACAGCTGTCCCAAGGAGACGCCCATACAATCTAGGAGGTGAGCAGGAGAAGCAGTAAGGAAACAAGGACAAGCAGAAAAAGATTTCTCCCCCTCCACGAAAATTTATTTTGCTATTCATACAATATGTATAGGAAAAAGTATTGTAATACTAGCAGCTAGCGGTCACTTTTCCAGCTATCACTTTTTTTGACGATGACTTTTTTAGAAAGCCCATTTTTATCAGCCACTGCTAACGATATATACGTCTGCAGATCTGCAGCAGGGTCGTTTCTACTATCGTTTATGTCTGCATAACTGAACTATGCAGAATCCGCTTCGACGATTAGAGCTTGCTATTCCGCCACAGTAGCTCAACGGTAGGGCGTTGGTTTGTCAGTATAAAGATCTAGGGTTCGATTTCCGGTTGGGACAGCAAGGTTCAGTTCTTTACAACTACGCGTCTGAAAATGCAACTCATATATAACTTTCAAACAAAACCTTGAAGAAAGCCAGTATAAGGCAATTGCTTGACTGTAATTGTTTCGAGAGCTTTTCTGGGGTTTCCTCTTCCTCGGGTCAAAAATAGCGTGTGCTCTTAACAACGGTTAAGAAACAACTGCGACATGGCGGGCAAAGAAATTCGAACAGAGCAAGAACCGACAAAGTGAAAATTCGAAAATTTCAATGGCTGGTACAAGTTGAAACATAAGTCATATTCTCACAAGCAGCAAGTTTTAATTATTGTGATGCAATGTATCAAAAACTATTCGTTTGATTTTCATAAACTGCAGCAATATGGTAATTCGATGCGTTAAATTTCTGTTAAATATATATATAGATTAAAAAACAAATTGTTTATATCTTTGAGTGTGTATTGTGCGTGTCTGTGAGGTGTGGCACAAGGTTTGATAAGATAACTTCAAAGAGAATGTACGTATGACTAAAACGTATGACATTACGTATGAAAGGTACGTATGACAAACGTATGACAGTACATATGACATTTTACGTGCTAGATATTGATATATTATTACAAATTATACATGTAAAATTATTAAAATATGTATTTACACAAACTGCATATATAAATTTATCAACTAACACATCATTTGTTTTTAATAATAAAGAATTTTATTTAAATAACTACTGGCAAACGAAATATATGTATATCTTTTGACTTTGATACTGATTGTATTATAAAGAGCTGTAAAAAGCATGGAATATTCATGTATCACAAAGTCGAGTGGAGCCTGACACTCCAGAAAATAATCAAAAGGATTCTATAAAGCCTCCAACAAAAGATATTAGCCTCAATTAGCATCAAGACCACAAAGACAGTTTTCGCCAAGAGCACTTTAGAAAAGTTAAATACCCCTGAGAATCATTAGGGTTCCTTTGCCGAGCTTCAGAAGGAGGCATTTCTTAATTATCCGGACTGAATGGGAGAAGATTCTTGGATAATAAGAAGAGTGAAAAATGAATGGAAGTATCGATGAAGATAAGATGAAGTAAGCAGATCGAATATATCTATGAATGTTGTTCTGGTATTGCAAAAATTTAGGGAAAAAATCTGAAGTGAGTGACTCCACTCGAATTTCTCATATACAAACTAGTATTTAAACATTCCCAAGTCAGGGAAACTAATAATCTTAAAGAATAACGATGCGATTTTTTTAATAAGCATTATTTTGTTCAACAAGTTTGGCACTTAGGATCCAAAAAAGTGGTCTTTATTGAAAATTGGCTCAATATCTGGGCCGTTCTTCAGTTTAGGTAAAGTAGGTAAATGCTGGGGGCTATCAAAGCTCTGGGGGTCCATTTTCAGTGTTCAATGTACCATTTTGTATTATTTATAAAAGTTTTATGTGGGAGGGTGGCTTATAATTTATTCTTGCCTATTGGCCTCAGCAAGGAATAAGACGGCCCTGGGGTCAGTTATAGGTTCAATCCCGCGGTCAATATTCAAAATATGCAAAGCTTCAGCCTTCTAGGTCATTATGAGGCTTCTGGATGTCTTGGAAAAAAACTTTCGACACCCTCCTCTCCGGCCCGAACAGCTACCTTCCACCTTTCTGGTAGGTCGGACGGTCTGGGTCTCAACAACAACAACCCCCCTCTCCGGCCCGTCCACTCAAATTGCTGCTCATGCCCTAGGGCGAGTCGTGTGGTCTGGGTTTTCGACCCCCCCCCCCCTCTCTGGCCACTCAACTAGCAGTTCATACCCTAGGGTGAGTCAGGTGGCCTGGATCTTCCACCCCCCTCTCATTTTATGTACCCCCTACGAGGAAAACCGAAAATACAGCTTTTTTAAGATCTGCCACGGCCATTCTTTCTTTTGACTCAGACCGTAGACTTTGACCTCAGACTTAGCCGAAGGTGTAAGGTATCTGTTTAAACGGCTGTGGCATTGCCATCCAATGTTGACCGGAACCGAGTAGTGGTGATATCCACAGAGACCGTACCCTCCTTCCATTGCCACCAACCTCTCGAAAGGACTTTCAGATCCACAGATTTAACGTGTCTGTACTCGGCGTAGACACGGGGACAGTTTGGGTAGTGCCGGAAATCAAACTCGGGTCCTCCGAATGCAATCTCCGCGTTCTAACCACTAGGCTATCTCTCCCCCCCCTTCCGTAGTCATCCAAAGTTTAAGCCTTCTAAGTCACTAAGGGAACTTCTAGAGAGGCTGAAAATTTTTTCGACCCCCCCCCCCCCCCCCCCCCCCCCTTTCCATTTTCTTCGTCCTCCAGGAGGGAAATTGAAAATATGGCTCCGTTAGGTTCAGTTCCGTAGCCGAAATTATAAATATGCATTAAGCAACTATTGTTTTTGAGCTGAAGTGGATACATACACCGCATAGATATCTAAACAGACAGGTTCACATACTGAAGCCACCACTAAAACAGCCGATTCGTGTTCTAGGATGACCAAAACGTGTAAATCCCTCGAAGAATACCGATTTTCAATTCTACTTCAACCATAACTTTCCTTGTACATTAACATGCATGATATAAAAAGTAAAAGTTTTAGAGGCATATGCACACTGCGACATTGAATTTGAACAATGTGTAAATTTATGATACACTAATAACCATGCTAAATACTATATTCATCGCGCATTTTCACTTTTTATACTATCCCGATAATTCTGGAATTCGAGATTTTGTTGAAAAAGCACAGATTTGTTGAAAAAGCACATTTTAAGACTTTGTAAATATCTGACTATCTTACCCGGACCTTTCTAGTAGGTCGGACGGTCTGGGTCTCAACAACAACAATTATCTTACCCGGGAATCAGCCCGATTCTCCAACTATTGAGCTACTTTTAACCTCTTCTCGAAGTGTTTTCTGTGTAAGTTTCCTAAACACATTTAGAACAGTTTTCGAAAGACGTTCTCATTTATGTGTGCGTTTGTGCACATGCGCTGTGGCGCAGGCAAGGGGTGGTTGAACGTCATAACCTTGGCTGGAAGATTACAATAATTCTGCATAGGTTTCATACTGTAAGGTGAAATCCAACTCTGCAAAAATATAAAGCACTTTGATTGTGAACAAATAGATGTAAATATATCGCTTATATATAATTGTCTAATGTGTTTAATGCCTTTCCAGAAACTCCAGAAGCCCTCTGATGACCTAGAAGGCTCAATTCGTGCATATTTATAGCATCGACCGATCGAACAGAACCTAAAGTCCCCCTCGCTGGGGTGAAGATTATCTTTTTTTTATGCTTTCCTAAACCCTCAAGCAGCCCTCCAGTGGTCTAAAAGACCGAATCCTTGCACTAAAACCAAATCCTTGCACACTTGTACCATAATATCGACTCCTGGACCGAACCTAACGAGGCCGGATTTTCGATATGTCTTCAGGAGTAAACAAACTGGGGACAGGGGGGGGGGGGGTTTAACGTTACATTCTCTTAGAACCCTCACCAGGGATATAAAAGGCTAAAACTCAACCGCTGGGCATAACCTAACTGGGCCTCAATTGGGAAAACTATTTATGGCGCTAAGCACCGTACATTGTTAAACAAAATAAAACTTATTAAAAAAAAATGGTGATTCATTTTTAAGGCTGTTAATTTTCCTATCTTTAACAAAGTTGCTGATTCATTTTTTAAGGGTGTTAGTTTTCCTGTTTTTAACAGACTTTAACACCAATATGAATTATGAATGCTATATAAATGCATGAGAAGGCCGAGTGGAAACTTTTACATCAAATATTTTGAGAAAGATGATATATATATATATATATATATATATACACAGTACACGTCCACGCATACAAACACTCTGAGCCGACCTTTCTCGGTTTGTCCTACAGCAGACGTTAAAAATGGTAGATTCATGTTCCATTTTTCTTCAAATGTAATAAAAACTGGATATCCAATTTTCGACACCATTACTATATTTTCCTATTCCATATACCACATATTATACGGGAATTTAATTGTAATTATGCTGACCTGGTTTATACAGATTGCTGAAAAAAAAAAAAAAACAGTCGATGCAAATTACATAACATGCAATTCGAATTGCAATCACGACTTCTTATCAAAGGAATGCCACAAACTCAGACAAAAGTTTATAGCTCCAATTAGTATCAAGACCACAAAGATAGCTCACCCCAGGAACAGTCTCGAAAAGTTAAATACCCCTGGGTGGAGGTATAAACGCATTCGTTAAGAACTTTCACCGAAAGATCATTAGATCCCCAATTCCTGGATTGAGATGGAGGTAATAATTTAATTATTCAGGCTGAATTTGAGAAGTTTGGTGAAATAATTAGAAAATTGAAAAATGTGATGTGACTAACCCATGACTTTTGCTGTAGGGCATAGGCTCCCATCCAGGATGATGCTCCTTTCAGGGGTTTATATCGTATTTGAAGGGGGCGGCATACTCCCTAAAGGGAGTTAGGGAGTTCTTATGGGATTGTTATGATCTGTTCTGGTTTGGTTATGATATCCGTCACACCTCTGTGAATACTGTAAAAGGGTGAAATATTAAACTGTGTCTAATTCATGTTATTTAAAAAAAATGTTACAAGTTTACGTAAAGTAATGTACATTATATAAAACTGGTTTCTCCCATAAAAGCCGCTTAAGATACTTTTTTTTTCACTCTCGGCCGTGTCATTGGACATTTACATTGCATGCAACTTCATAGATGGGAATTACATGTTAGGCGCAATTTAACCATTCCCGATAGTCATTAATAACATTAGTAATATGCAACAATAGTGGGCAGTTGGGTTAGGTTGTTCAGGCGCAGGAAAGTCATTTTCTGCACTCAAAAATCGATTTCCAATTATGCTTAAATTGAAGATTTTTGATCATAGAGTACGTATCTACTTCTATTTTTACAGAAGTTTTTTTAATAATAAATAAAATTTAGTTAAATGGTAGTTTCAGGGATTTATTATTACTTCCTCAGAGATAATTTTTTTTTTTTTAAAGTCAGGAAAAATTATTTATCTTTTCGTCATCTTGAGAATTTTCAAAATGACGAAGTAATGTGCTTGTTCTTTCTCCATATTAGTAAAAAATCTGATGAAGGCAACACATGACTTTCCTTGTATAATGTAATAAATTTACTAATTTTACAGTAAAATAAATAGGTTTTTCTTATAGTAGATACTAATATTCTTTCAAAGATATTGAATTTTCGACAATTAGTCGTCATTTTCATTGATTTAGCGTCATTTTTGTCCATTTGGCGACATTTTCGTTAATTTGGCAACATTTCAAAAAGTCGCCAAGTTGGCGACATTCCGCCAAATTCGTCGCCAAAATATCGCCAAGCGTTATGGACGAAGAAATAAGTTATTCTTACAGCAGATAAATGACTATTGGCGTTCAAATACAAAAGTATTACTCAAAGTATCTTTTTTCATGAATGGAACGAGCTAGATCCACGAGAATGATGTCATCCAATTTATTACGTGGTATTACATATGAAAATTGAATATGTTTCTCAAGAGGAAATATTTTTCTTTTTTATTTTATATGACTTTTTGATAATTTTTTTTGAAAAATGTGCAATATCTCGAGAACGGTTCATGTTAGCGTTCTAAAATTAATGTCAATCGTTTTCTAATAAAAAATGACATAAGAAATGTCTATTTGCGTAACTTTATTAGTGGTTTTGATTTTTTGACGATTTTTTCAAAATTTCATTCGAAAATTTAGGGGGGTTCTGAGCATTCGATTGCGTATAAAAACAATAGGCTTCCAGTGTTTATGGATTGTGATTTTTGTACCAAATTTGGTTCGAATCGGTCCATTCGTTCGCCAGTTATCGTCTCCACAGACTCACTGACACACACACACACACAGACAGATATCACTTCAGAAATGTTTGATTCGTGATCAGGGATGCTTGAAACGTGCTCTCCCGTCGAAATTCGAATTTTCGACCCCGTCACAATACTTTCCTTATACATTATGTATATAAGAAAAGTAATAGTGAGCAATTGCATTTAAAATTTTCCTATAAGAGGATGGCAATTATCCTCTTAAGTCTATTACAGACAAGAATGTTACGTGTAGAGTAACTCATACACTTGGCGATATTTAGCGATGGCGGGTGACGGATTTGGTGACGGATTTAGCAATGGCTTCATAATTAATATATGATGGACTTGGTGACGTTTGATGATGAACTTGGCTACATTTGATGATGGATTTGGCGACATTTGGTAATCAACTTGGCTACATTTGATGACGGATTTGGCGACATTTGATAATCGACTTGGCGACACTTGGTGACGGAATCGGATAAATATTACCAATTTTAACATGTTTTCTTTTTTTAATTTCAGAATATGCTAGAAAGGTATCGGAAATTATATTACTAAAACGTTATTGTTCGGCGCAGATGGTCAGTTTAAGTACACTGAGTGATACTGTGTGCTGACAAGTAGGAAACCGGGTCATCTCTGCTGATTGCTGCAGTGGGATCATGATTTCAAGTTACTGGAGGCACTTTTCATTAGTGGATGTCATGACTAATTTACTTTCTTATTTAATTTTTCAAGTTTCTAAGTATGCAAATTACTTACAGTTGTAAATTCAATGACAACTTTTTATTAACATATCCCGAGAATTATACGAATTCACTAAATTGCAGCTTCAATTAACATTAAAACCAGAGTGACAGTTCTCGCCAAGAATATCTCAGAAAAGTTAAATACCCTTAAGGAAGGATCATTAGATCTATTCTCTCAGATTTAGAGAAGGTATTCTCGCAGTTATTCGGTTTGAATTACGGTAGACTTTCGGGAAATAAGATAATGGAAAAATAAGGCAAATGTTAAGTGAAAATAAAAGTAAAATAGTGAATATGGTTATTATTAGCGGTTACAGTTACGGTTAGTCGAATTTCAGAAAAATTTAAAAAGCGATAACAGTTAACGGTGTGGTAAACACTGCTACTTTCACTATAGGTACTGGTGCTACTTTCACTATAGGTACTGGTGCTACTTTCACTATAGGTACTGGTGCTACTTTCACTATAGGTATTGATGCTACTTTCACTATAGGTACTGATGCTACTTTCACTATAGGTACTGGTGCTATTTTCACTATAGGTACTGATGCTACTTGCACTATAGGTACTGGTGCTACTTTCACTATAGGTACAACTGATGCTACTTTCACTATAGGCACTGGTGCTACTTTCACTATAGGTACAACTGATGCTACTTTCACTATAGGTACTGGTGCTACTTTCACTATAGGTACTGGTGCTACTTTCACTATAGGTACTGGTGCTATTTTCACTATAGGTACAACTGATGCTACTTTCACTATAGGTACTGATGCTACTTTCACTATAGGTACTGGTGCTACTTTCACTATAGGTACTGGTGCTACTTTCACTATAGGTACAACTGATGCTACTTTCACTAAAGGTACTGATGCTACATTCACTATAGGTACTGATGCTACTTTCACTATAGGTACTGATGCTACTTTCACTATAGGTACTGGTGCTACTTTCACTATAGGTACTGGTGCTACTTTCACTATAGGTACTGGTGCTACTTTCACTATAGGTACTGATGCTACTTTCACTATAGGTACTGATGCTACTTTCACTATAGGTACTGATGCTACTTTCACTATAGGTACAACTGATGCTACTTTCACTATAGGTACAACTGATGCTACTTTCACTATAGGTACAACTGATGCTACTTTCACTATAGGTACAACTGATGCTACTTTCACTATAGGTACTGGTGCTACTTTCACTATAGGTACAACTGATGCTACTTTCACTATAGGTACTGATGCTACTTTCACTATAGGTACAACTGATGCTACTTTCACTATAGGTACAACTGATGCTACTTTCACTATAGGTACAACTGATGCTACTTTCACTATAGGTACAACTGATGCTACTTTCACTATAGGTACTGGTGCTACTTTCACTATAGGTACAACTGATGCTACTTTCACTATAGGTACAACTGATGCTACTTTCACTATAGGTACAACTGATGCTACTTTCACTATAGGTACTGATGCTACTTTCACTATAGGTACAACTGATGCTACTTTCACTATAGGTACAACTGATGCTACTTTCACTATAGGTACTGGTGCTACTTTCACTATAGGTACAACTGTTGCTACTTTCACTATAGGTACTGATGCTACTTTCACTATAGGTACAACTGATGCTACTTTCACTATAGGTACAACTGATGCTACTTTCACTATAGGTACAACTGATGCTACTTTCACTATAGGTACTGGTGCTACTTTCACTATAGGTACAACTGTTGCTACTTTCACTATAGGTACTGATGCTACTTTCACTATAGGTACAACTGATGCTACTTTCACTATAGGTACAACTGATGCTACTTTCACTATAGGTACAACTGATGCTATTTTCACTATAGGTACTGATGCTACTTTCACTATAGGTACTGATGCTACTTTCAATATAGATACTGCTATTTCACTCAGGAAAACTGTTACTTTCACCATATGAATAAAATACTATGATGTAGTGTTTCTCAAATTGGGTACATGTACCTCTGAAGATACATGAAAAAAATCAAAGGGTACTTGGAACTTGGCATTAATTTATTATATTATTATGGCAATTTTCTTTTAATTTAACATTTTTTTCTAGTAAACTAAATATGTCAACTAGCACGAATATTGGGTATTGCCGGTATTAAAGATGTAATCCCCTGAAGACGCGCCTGCTGCCTAAATAATACATATAAGCTACGAAATTAAAGAAAAAAATCTCATCTGCAACCATAGCAACTCGGCGAGCCAAAAAACAAAGTAACGAAAGACGTAGAAAAATAAATAGCGTTACACATTTTTAAATGAGCCAGAATTGTCGCATTCCAGAATTGTCGCATCTGTACGGTATTCGATGTGACGCAATTTTCGAAAAAGGAAAAAGAGATTGTGTCCAAGAAAGTAAAATTAAAATTTTAAATATTATCTTCAAAATTTTACGTCCTATTTAAATGAATACTTCATACAATGCTTATAATAATGAAATAATTGCATATTTAAAAAAACAAAAACAAAATAATTTCTCTAAAATTCAAATAGTTAGACTTTTTCATTTCAAACCACAGTTCCTGTCATGTCAAATATATCCTCAATGTATTTGACGGAGTACGCCGATGAGATTAAATCTCAAAAGGGGTATGCGATCGTTGTAAGTTTGTAAAAGACCGCTATAATGCATAATAAAAAAAAGTAATATGGCGCGGTTGGAAATTCGTATTCAAGTTTTCGACGGATTTATACTTCTAACATTAATGAATTCGGATCGAACATGTGTTTGTATGTAATGTATGTGTGAATATATGAACACGTTTTTCCTCAAGCAAATACAATAATTCCAACGAAATTCGATACCATTTATGGAATCTGAATACTGAAACATTATTGATTTTGATCGAGAATGTACATCCCACAATTTTTAGAATACCATTAAAAAAATAATAATAATAAATGAGAAGAGTCAAAGATACAGAAAAAGAAAAAAAATCGCGAAACTTGAAATAAACAATTGCGGAAAAAAAATAATCGATTTATATTTAACTTTTCATTAGGAAATAAAGGACACCCATTTTAGAACGCTAGTATGGACAGTACTCAAAACGTCTGTCAAATTAATTTTTCAAAATAAAAAATTCACAATTCATAAAGTTTGATTAAATGAAATTGATACTATTTGACAAATATATTAACACCATTTCCCGGAGTTAGCCGTATTTCCTAACATTTTTAGGTTTCGACCCTAATTCACCAAAAATTTCAATTATTTCACGCGATATTAAACTATCAATGACTATATATTAGGCTCCTCATCATATAACGAAGTGCATAAAGTTATATAAGATATTTCCGCACATCCTTTTGCCTATGGCATTTGCGTTTCTCAAATCCTAAGACACATGCCAACCACTCACATCTTTCAAGTATTTATTACGAGTACTATACTACCTCTAGCAAACCATAATTACTATACGACTTCTAAATAAAATACAATTGTTTTACGATATCCTAAACCAGGCTGGTCCAACTAGAGGTCTGTGACAACAAGTTTTGAGGCACGTGAGAGGCAAAAATAATGTGCAAGAAAAAAAAATGTGAGACTTGAAATAAATGACTGCAAGAACTATATCGCCCGATGATTCTTCAAGAGGAAGTCTTGGAAATTAAATATTTCGTTGGTCAACAGCATAACACGACTGGATAAGGAATCAAGCAGTTTCAAAGGCAAAAAAGAGCGTTCTTCGTAAAGATAAATCAGACAGAACACCAGTACGAACGATGACAAACACGCGGTTATGTTGTAGGGATATATGCTTAAAGAGCTGGCTGTAATGATTCTTGGTTGAATTTATTGAGACATTCTACAGCGAATACACAGGTTAACGTCCCCGATTTGCAGAAGGAGTTAGAATGACCTCAGATTAATTGCAATTATGAGCATATTGTTCTGTTATTCTCATGTAGCATTAGTAGTTGCACCAATGCTATTATTTGCAGAAGTATAAGTCCTAATAACATTAAGATATTTCTTTTTATACACTGACTTCCAAAAGTTAAGCACGCAATACAAATTTTCATTTTTCGAAAGCGCATTTGAATTCGAGTGGCTGAGAATCGCTGCGGATGTAGATGACAGTACGCAAATATCGTATGTTACAGCCAATCACGATTGACTCTCCGGATATATGCTAATTAGGCAGTCGTTGAAGACGCCAGAATTCTGAAGGGTTTGAGGAGGTGCATTTAAATGCTGATACGAAGTGTTTATAACTTTTGTAGGATTATTTTTTTATGATATTCGTGCTTCTATGGCTGAAAAAAGACGAATGACAGATAGTGAGCGCTGGCGTGCTGTCGGACGCATTGAAGCAGGACAGTCAATCAAAGATGTCGCTATTTTCTTTGGCGTTGATCATACGGTTATTTCTCGATTATGGAAACAATTACAAACAAGTCAAACAGTTGCCCGGAGACCTGTGCCCGGTCGCCCAAGGGTTACCACCCCCTCTGATGATCGATATATTGCTATAGCAGTCAAACGGAATCGACGAGCGACCTCCACAACTGTTACATCCATGGTTGCAGCTGCACTTGGTAAGACAATATCTGCCAGTACTATGCGCCGAAGGCTCCACGTGTAGGAACTGTAAGCCTGAGTACCACGCTTTCGTGTTCCACTAACCGTCCAAGCCAGAGGGGAAAGATTAAAGTGGTGTCGTCAACGTGTCAATTGGACTGTCTCAGATTGGTGCAACGTCCTGTTCACGGACGAGTCCAGATTTGTCATGGAATCAAATGATAAGCGTGTAAGGGTCTGGAGAGAACGAGGCACATGCATGGTGTGGGCTGGAATTTGAATGGGATATTTCACAGAGCTGCACATCTTTAAAGGTGGTTCTGTGACGGCTGCGCGATATCGGGATGAAGTTCTAGACCCCATTGTGGACGCTGCAGGCGTTGGTCCTGATTTCCTCCTTATGGACGATAATGCCCGTCTCCACCGAGCTAACATCGCTGACGAATACCTGGAAAGTGACGGCATTTCTCGTATGGAGTGGCCGGCGTATTCCCCTGACCTTAATCCCATTGAAAGCAAACCTTTAAGATGCCCTCGGGCGTGCTGTCTCTGCACGTTTATCTCCTCCAGCCAGTCTCAGATAGCTGGGAACTGCCCTATTGGAGCCATTGCTCGCATCTGCGATGGTTGATCACCTCATTGAAAGTATGGAAAATCGTTGTAAAGTTTGTGTGAAGGTCCGGAGTGGTCACATACTATATTAATGTAAGTTTTATTTGGTTTGTTTGCCTTTAAACATCATTTTTTAATGACCCAAATGTGACGTCATCATATAACTTACGAAAAGTAATTTTTTTTTTCATCTTTGTTCATAATTCTTGTTTTCTTTAATGCATAAACACATTTGCTACCTTCATGTACAATTTTGAATTAATCAAAGCTTTACTTTTCCATTTTTGTTGATTTTGCTGTCCGTGTTTAACATTTGGAAGCCAGTAGAATTTTAACTACGCTACTGTTGTCACCGTCATAATTTTTATTGAAAATGATCATAATTAAGCATAATTGTTGTTTTATATTAACACGCTTTCCAGGGTAAATCCATGATTCTAAGAAATAAAAGTGCCAAGGTAAATTGATACGAAGTTCCTGTAGGGTAAGTTGTGTCAATAAACCTTGCAAGTGTACGGCCCTTGACTTGACTTGTTTAGTCCCCAGTAATTCTGAAGTTGGACCAGCCTGCTCTAGACTGTCAATTAAAATTAATTATCAGATATACTGAATTATTGGCAACTTGATGGTGACATTTCTTGAATGTCTCCAAATTGGCAATATTACACCAAATTTGTCGCGATATTGCACCAAATTTGTCACCAAAAGTGTGACAGACAAACAGACATATTGACTTTCATTGTGTATATTTTAATGTGGATTTTGCACTAGTTTGCGAGTATAAATTTTTCTCCCACAGAGCCACTAAATTTCAATTCTGTGATACTGACTTGAACTCGAGTATACATTAGCGAAAAGATTGAAATAATTCGAATAATGGTATAGCCAACAGTGTACCATCAACCAACCGAAAACACCGAAAAGCTGTATGTTGCAATGCCCACTAATGCGAAAAATATAACTCAAATTTTACATTATCATAATTAACAGCGTCATTCTTATCCACAGTATTGCAAGGGAAATATCCCGCGGGTAATGCATATTCTGTCAAAGCAAGGAGTCAGGGGGGGATTCTTAAGTAAAAGGACATCTTTTGTAATTGGTGGGTATTTAAATTTAAGTATCGAGAGTTAAGGGTAATTAGATACATCGAGAGTAGTATATATTAGAGACTTTGGTTCTTGAAGTATTGATTGAATAAATCTGAAAAATATATCTGTTGATTGAATAAATCTGAATATTTCTGAAATGTGTATCATTTATACTCAAAACAACCCGTTAATATGGATCGTTTTCAAAGTCCCCATTGTAAAAATGTAATGTCAGCTGCAGAGTAGAACTAAATCCATCGTTCTGAGATGTTCGTAAAATTGTGAGACATGGTAAATTATCTTGCTGCTATTGCAAGTATAGGCTATTTCGCGAAGAGCACTGAAAAGCACAAAACCGATTTATGGATGCTGTTGTCTGCAATTGAAGTGCGATTCTAGCTTTTGGGAACACCCCCACAATCTCTGGTTCCATTATTATGAACTTTAAACAATTTTGTTAATTTAAATACGCTCTGTCGTATTCCGACAACTACATCTTCATTTTAATTTAACACAGCGATTATACAAAGACATTATCATGTAGAAACACTGGGCAAGGAAAATATCCCGCGGGTATTACGTATTCTGTTAAAATACGGAAAGGGGGGGAAATGGGGGTTCTCCTCAGTAAATAAATATATTTTGTTATTGAAAGGTGTTTAATTATTTTAAGTACTGAGAATTAAGGGTAATCAGACGCATTCTGGTAATTAATTACTGATTTTCGTAATTTTTTGCAACGCTGTGGAGGAAAAACAAATGTGATGTAAACGTTTATCTGTAAAACAGAACCATCGTATTTTGTTACTTACCTCTATTGACAAAATATCTATGTATATAATGTATATCATTTATGTTAAAAATTACACCGACATCACAATTTCCTATTGCACCTTATATAGAATTACGCCAACTCACAAAGTGTTCCAAAATTTAATAGATTTATACAAATCATGATCGATTAATCGGTTTCTTAAGTAAAATTATATGAAGCAATGACGTATTTAACAAAGTAACACATCAATAATTATTGATATAATAATTGTCTAACGTGTTTCTATCTTTCTATACCCTCCAGAAGTCCCTGAGAGATTGGTGGTAGGGGAAGGAGGGTACGGTACCTGTGGATGCCTCCCCCACTGGGTTCCGGTCTAAATTGGGTGGCACTTCCCGGCCGTCCAAAACAGTTACCTTACACCTTTCTGGTAGGTCGGACGGTCAGGGTCTCAACAACAGCAATAACCCTCCAGAAGCCCCTCCCTCATCCTGTGACCCAGAAAGTCGAATATTTACACACTTACAGCATCAAGCACCTACGAACAGAACCTAACGGCGTCTGATTTTCGACTTTCCCTGAGGGCGGCAAAAATCATAGACATATATAGTACATTTATGGCAAAAATAGGGTGAGGGGTTCGCAAAGTCTTTTCCGATTTCTAGAAGCCGCCTGGTAGCCCAGAAAACTGAAAGGAGTTTTGTTTTGGAGAAAATGGCGTTGATCAAAGAATCGAGAATAAAATCTCCTGGTGTGGGCTACTAAGAGAAAAATTTCGTCTGTGGGTTTGATTTTCTGTACTCTACAGGGGGGTTCTTTTAATGACGGTTTAGCGAAGATTTATTTTTCTTTGGCGTCTCTTTTTTGTGGCAGATCCTTTCGCAAATTAACTGTTTGCAAAGTGGTTATAAATATATATTTCTATAAAAAAAATTAAAGGATCACATTAAAGGAGTCACATAGCTAGTAAAAGTTTCACAAATGATATATTATTGAGAACGTAATTTGTGTCATGATTCACCACAGCAATCTTAAATACCTATATAAATAATGAGAGAATCCCAAATGAATGTAGAAATGATGATTCTCGTTGGCCATATTTTTTAGACTACTCTATATAGTTTAAGTACTCAAGTTGATGCAATTAGATGGAGGATGGCAAGAATTCTCTGGTGAAATGTTTTAAATAAAAGAAAATATCCGCAGCAAGCATGAGGCTCCACTGGAGTCTCTCATACATTCATATTCCATATTTTGAGTTGAATCATGATCAACATATAAAAAAATGTTTATCTTTATGAGTTTTGGCTCTCTAGTTATTCAAAACAACTTTAAAAATAATAGTCAACTACTTTTTATGGTCTTTAAAAATAATATTCTCGTATTTCCACAAGGGATACCAAGGATTTAAACATTCCCCCCCCCCCCCCCTCCTATTTATATTCCTTGTTATTACTTATATCCATTTTATAATACGAAACTGCATGCAAATGTAATTCCTTTTTAAAATTATAACGAAATTGCAAATTTTCATCAGTGTAAATTTATTACTATTTAGAAGATACAAACTCGTCAACCAATTCATAAAAATACAATATGCGGAGAAGGATTCATCTTTCATTTGTAGGGGTAATTTAATTCAGTTTCTTTTATGAAATTGTACATAAAATAACAGTTTGCATGATGATGTTACACACAATAATAATTTTATTTAATTATTTTGATTTTTAAGAAATGTTAAGAAATTGCTACTTCTTCTAATTTACTTGTACTGTACTTATACTTCTATTATTCTGATTTGCAATATCATTGAATAAGCAGCAGCTAATGTTAAGAACTACTTAACCACTTTAAACAATCACTTTCCCATTCTAAGTGACAGCTACATATTTAAATAAACACTGCGGTCATACAAATCATCCTGTAGCTATATTACTTTAAGTAAGGTAGATATCCCAAAGGTATTGCACATTCCGCTAAAGCACGACAGAAGTTGGGGAATGGGAGCGGGAGGTGAGGGGTAGAGTAAATGAACATCTTTTGTTATTGGAAGGTGTTTAAATTTAAGTACAGGCTGTTAAGAGAAATTAGTTGGTAGTTAATTAATTGTAACGTTTTATACTTTATTGAAATATCTATAATTATGAATGAGAATGTGTACGCTTTGGATATACTTGTTTCCCCCCCCCCCCCACAGCTTTTGGATATACAGTTTTTCTCCCACTAAGCCGTCAATTTTTTTTTTTTTTTTTATAACTGCAAATTGGATATAATTTCAAATAAATATCCATTTAATGTGTTATTTTGTAATTTCAACTAGTCCATAATAAGAAAAATGAATGAGCCGTATATAAAGGCATGTGCTGCTCACATCAAAATTTTAAATTTAATATAGTTTCATTATTTAAATTTTGCTCAATTTTCATTCTAATCCATTCGTAGCAACCAAACCAAGTATTGCAGAATTCGAATCTTAATATATAGCAAAGCCTACAGAAGGTATTTTCGATAAAGCTTAACTGGCATCTATAAAATGTTGTTCAAGATTTATGACGAATTAAAAAGAAAATTGTCCTGTCTTTTCTGACAAAAATAGGTTAAATTGATATTTGCATTTTGAAATCGTCTAGACTACGGATGATGGTTTAGTTCTAAGAGACATGGTTTCGATTTGCTATTTTTAGAACATTAAGCCCAACGATGAAAATAATGATCTGCAATATTTTCTTCGTTTTGAGGAATTTTTTACATTTAATCACAAATATTTTAATTTACTTCGATCATTTCAGATTACTATCGAAATATTTCATCATCCGACAATTTTTATTTTTTAATTTTAAAAAAGTTTGGATGCTTTTTGTATCACAATGAAATTACAAGATTATCAGAAGCTTCAAAATAAAACAAAACACACTTTAAAATAAACAGAATAAACTGGACAAAATACTCAAAGATTTCGAATGGTACCCATACCTTTCACAATCGACTTAAGTTCATCATTCAAACTGAATTGTGCAATCAAGTATTCGCCTGCGCTTTTCAACATCAAACACACTTATGCATGCGGCATCAGCTGTCTTCTCAAAGGTCCGATTTACAAGGGGCCAGGCTGCTATAGCTGTAACTGAGACAGTACAAACAGATCCTCAAGGAGGCAGGTTCTGGTCTCGTTAAGACGTTAAACAATTTCTGGAGAGGATTGACAAACATCCCTTGGTTTGTTTGAAGAGAGACAAGGATGAAGACCGATGCGACTGTTTAGTAATGTTCTAGCATTTCGATTACTTCAACAAATAGGTCTATTTACTGGAAAACTTTTGCTTGGAATTGAGAAAGATTTTATGTGACTCAGACGCACATGCTTGCAAAAGTATTTTTCGCTATGTAAAATTTCCATGTAACTGAATGATATGGGATCATCTAAAAATTATGCAGTCTTTCACTGATTTTTTATGTGAAATATCTTGACCAGTAAATTCCATTCCTCTCAGCATGAGTATTACAGAGAAAATAAAAACAAAAACCAATACGGAACTTGTAATTATGCTAAGTATGTATATTTCCGTATTAAATTTATGGGGATTATGATTCCACGTTATGGAGACGTCATTTATCTGGGGGTTTTGTTGCTATTGTTCCCTTTTTCAATTTGTATACAGTGAATTTTTCATAACTCAAATCTCCAAGGGAATGGTAAATCAGTTTAAGTTATAGAAAATAAAACTTATGTGGATTATGGTTCCACGTTATGGGGGCGTCATTTATCTGGGGTTTTTCTGTTACTATTGTTCCATTTTATTTTATACACAGTGAATCTTTCATAACTCAGATCTCCAAAGGAATCACTTTGAGTTATAGAAAAGTCAAGCTACATAAAAATATCCCAGGATATTAAAAAAATTTGAAATTTTTTTTAATCAGCATTTCTCTGATATATAGCAACTGATATATAGCAATTTTTGTATATGCAGTGTTTGTATATACAGTGTTACATTGTGATCAATACACATGTAATCTGTTCTAAAATATAACTTAGTACTGCTTAAAAGGTTGCAACTTACTTAAAACAGAAAAATAAAAATAAAATACATTAATAAAAAATAAAAAAAATTCAACAAATTGAGCGTTTGCTAAAAAGATATTATTTTGTCCTGTTTCGACATTTGATTTTTTTTTTCCACTACAAAAACACCCAAATGTACAACAGATTGGTAAATTATATAATCAACAGAGTCTAGCGATTTTTGAAATTGATTTGACTCATTAAAGTTCAGGTTATGTAAGTTTCAATATATTTACTTTTGTAGAATAAAATTGTTGTAGAATTGTAAAAATAATAAAATTGTCGCAGAACTGTAAAAATGAACTTTTGTAGAATAAAATTGTTGTCGAACTGTAAAAATAAACTTTTGTAGAATAAAATTGTTGTCGAACTGTAAAAATAAACTTTTGTAGAATAAAATTGTTGTAGAACTGTAAAAATGAACTTTTGCAAAATAAATTTGTTGTAGAACTGTAAAAATGAACTTTTGTAGAATAAAATTGTTGCAGAACTGTAAAAATGAACTTTTGTAGAATAAAATTGTTGTCGAACTGTAAAAATAAACTTTTGTAGAATAAAATTGTTGTCGAACTGTAAAAATAAACTTTTGTAGAATAAAATTGTTGTAGAACTGTAAAAATGAACTTTTGCAAAATAAATTTGTTGTAGAACTGTAAAAATGAACTTTTGTAGAATAAAATTGTTGCAGAACTGTAAAAATGAACTTTTGTAGAATAAAATTGTTGTAGAACTGCAAAAATGAACTTTTGTAGAATAAAATTGTTGTAGGATTGTAAAAATGATAAAATTGTCGTAGAACTGTGAAAATGAACTTTTGTAGAATGAAATTGTTGTAGAACTGTAAAAATAAACTTCTGTAGAATAAAATTGTTGCAGAACTATAACACTGAACTTTTGTAGAATAATATTGCTGCATGTTGCACATATGAATATTGTTACGAATACATGAAATGCATTTTCTCATATTGACTTCATGCAAGGAGAAAACACTATTTAGGAGGCCTAATTTCCACAGGCAACGGTGTTACGTAAAAGTACGGTTGCTAAAATTTAACGGCTTTTCGAGACAGGGTTGCCAGTTTTGGTGAAATATCGCCAACTTGGCGACATTTGGCACGTTTCGGAATCCGCTAGAACTTTTGAGAAATACCGACTTGTTTCGATGAAGCCGAGCACTTTCTAGAATTTTTCATTGGAGAGTATGTAAGGGAGTGTCATCGCTCAGTTGGAGAGAGTTCGCATGATAAGAGCTAAATTGAATTGACAGATACAGCAGTGTTTTGAAAATAGTATCTAATATTCTGTGGATTATTTGAGCATTTAATTGCTATTTGTAAGTAACGATCTTGTAAATAAAAGCATTAGTTATCCAGAAATTTGAACTCATTTCAGTATCCTGAGAGTACACCTACGATTCAAAAGGATACATCGCAGCAATGTAAGCAACGTAAACGATCTCTTAACGATCTCTAATGGGTTGACCACATTATTAGTTATGGAAGTTTCACAGTATTTATTTTTGAAAAATATACAGTATAACATTACATTTTCAGAAAGAAAAAAAAAAATAAATAAATTAACTAATAAATAAAAATAAAATAAATAAACAGAACATTTTTGAATTAATTTTGCAGAAAATCTACATAGCCTATCTATCTCACCAGTCCTTGCGAATTTTCCTCCTTCCGTTTTGGAAACGGACAATGGGTGAGTAGAAACAAACAGTTTGGATTTTCGGATTGTTGCAGAAACAATAGGCATGGCTAACTCGGAGGAAATGTTGCCCGCGGGGTCTAGGTCTAGACCAAGTGGCGAAACCTACAACCTCGGGAGCCTTGATCCTTTGTGAGAAACGCCCCTGGAATTGAATAAGTTCCGGATTAGACACTGGACCTTCCGGGCTCATTGAAATACGCATAGTGTCACAATTTGCGATGTAATAAACAAAGCAAGTTTCCCCACCGAAGGTAAAAAGAAGAGTAGCACAATGAAAGGAGGATGGTATAAAATTGTGTTTTTCAGTTTCTTGGTACACTTATTTATCGTAGAAACAGTGGGTTTCAAATTTTTTCACTATGGCCTACTCTGAAAGGGAAATAAGTATTCGCGTTAGAAACTGCTCACCTGTGTGCATCAACTATAGTAATTTTTTTAATATTAAATCTAGATCAATTAGACGTTATCTATCATAATACCGGGTGCATAAAATTGTGGCCTATAACACATTTTTTGCTGCTATTTAATGTTATTCAATGCTAAAGAACGCATGAAAAATGCAAATCAGGTCCATAGATTCTGTTATTTGTAATAGGAACGCGATCTCAGCTTTGGGAACGCCATATTTAAGTGAGTTATGCGAGTACATAATATAAATTAGTATTATTACAAGGAACGAAATTTTGAATCAATCTATACTAACCAAGATTCTTATACACAATACTGGCAATTTTTGAAATTTGGTTTTAAATTAATTTATTTATGAATTTTTTATTGGTAGATAATAAGGCCTTAAAGAAAATACCTTTTCCCAACTTATTAGACAAAACTTTACTTTATTCTAAAATAATCCACTTCAAGTTCCCACTTTCAGGAAACTCATTTGCTATAATCTAATGTAGCTGAGCAGAATTCGCTTAGCAATTAACTGTATCGGTTGCATAAAATGACCTCTCTCGTTCCTACCGTTGAAAATATTGAAATAAAATATTTTTAACCATGACTATGACCGGGATGCTTTGATTAACATATCATAAAATATTTCAACATTTATTTCTAATATTACATTTACAAGTAGATATAAACAACGTTCGTGATTATGAGCAAATTCTAAAAGTATGCAGATTGCTATTCTAGAAAAATCCATTAAAATATTTTATTAAATTCCCTATAAAAACAAAAAGTATAACAATATATTTTCCCGTTATATATAAAATCATCTGCGCGCGTAAATCTAAAGAATAAAACATCCTGGCCCAGTTTATCAGCGAATTTTCAAAAATATGAAATTTGGTCAACATATGCAGAAATGAAGACTCTGAAATGGCAGGATTATCCTCAGTGAAGTAGAGAAATAACCACACAAAATATGGAAATAACAATAACAACAAATGTGGATTATTTGGTATACGGAACAATCAAATAGACTTTTAAATGTATATAAGTAAATTAATTTTTCACTAATGATTCACCATGACTAACGATTAATACTGAAAGATATTTCATAAAATCATTTTGCACCGCCCACGAAAAGTTTGCGAGTAAGCCACGGCACACAAGCCCGGCATCAAAAACGTTCGACGCCAATGTAGGAATGCTCAAAACATCAAAATCAGACAAACATTCGAATTTTTGACACTGTCACAATATTTTCCTTATTATACATTATATATGTAGGGAAAGTAAAACTACCTTCTTTGTCCCCCCCTCAGATTTCTACTAGAATATCTAAGGAGTAACCTAAATAACCTAAGCATCCGGGAATTCCATGACTGTGAACCCATTCTTACCCTGTTCTGCGCCTACGGCCGTGCACCCCTTTGATCCAGTCATAGATCTATAGATGTCTGGGGAACTTCTCGTGTGGTCTCCCCCCTTGCTGCGCTTCACGCTCTTTACCTGTTCACCTGTTGAGCACAGATTATCATTCATTCCTAGAAGATGCTAGTAAAAAAGGACAGGGTGACAAGTTCAATTGATTCTCACATTCTAAACGACAGGTGGCAACCCTACGTAAGAAAAGGACGCCGTGGAATGTACCATAGGCCTTCTTTTGCAGTGATATATCATGGCGAAAAGGTGAAGTTCATTTTATGGCTTGAAAATTCGGTTTCAAAGAAAAATCACGACAAAACACAATTCAATGATAGTGAAATATGAGTATAAAACTAAGTTGCTAAGACGAAAGATTTTTCTTATTTTTGTTTTAAAAAATATGTTTTGAAAACTGGAAAAGTTCCTCTTGGAATGATACCCCCACACCGGACAGATGTATTTTAATTAATGTTTTATATGCAATAAAAACAAAATTATGTAAACTTACTTTATATATAGCGAGCGGTATTTTAGAGTCTTTATAGTATTAAACAGAAAACCGGGTAATTTTTATCTGAAAAAGAGCCCATATATTGCTGGGTTTACACGTTCCAACAAATTGCACCAACTGGTTAGTAACAAATCGTGCATGCAAAATTATGACTGCCAGCTGTTTGTTCTCTACCTGGAGATTCTAAAGAAAATATAAACATGTGATTTTAAATTATTATTATTATTATCATTATGTTGTATTTTCAGGCCTTAGTGCTTTCGGCTTATTTACTTTTACCCTTAAATCGAGGATATCAATTGTGTTCAATGATGTAGAAAAATAGTGTTTATTGAATTGGATAAGTATTTTCCTTGTCTATGGAAAGTGAACACAGGCTATACAGGGTGTTTAAAAAAAGTGAAATGCTGAAGTTTTTTCTTTTTAACCGTTGCTTGTAGACACATAATTCCATTTGCAGAAATGCTGTAAATAAGGTCGGAAGTTAAGAAACAGCAATTTAAATTTTGTCCAATATTTCTGTAAAAAATTAAATTTTTTTTCATACAGTTCCTCTAGCAGTGACGCAAATAAAAATATTGAGACCCAAAGCAAAATGAAAAAAAAAAACCTCCTATATATGTATTATATACAGTGTCCCAAAAAGATTGAAACACGCTTTAATTCTTTACCTGTTGGAGATAAGTGGGCAATGTAAATTGCAAAAATGTTGAAAGTAAGGTAGAAAATAAGACTACGTTAATGAAATAGTCCTCCCATTAATTATCAAAAAGTTACACTTTTTAAATTTTTATACAACCCCCTTAGACAAATTTGGTCAATCAGAAAATTTTTATTTTTAATGCAATAAGATCATTAAAAAAACCTCATATCTGTATCTTTAAAATCAACTGAATTATGATAAAGGAAAACATCTAACTTAAGCCACTTTTCCGTACCATGTGAAAAGCTGTTTCCTCAATGAAAATAGGGATCATAAACAAATTGAGGATGGAAATTGTTTAGATCAAAAATACGTTAATATGTGTCGATGTCGAAGGCCCAGACCACACAGCCAACCCTTAATGAAGGCCCAGACCACACAGCCAACACGTTAATATGTGTCAAAATTTTTTATCACAAATGCATCTAAATAAAGCATTACACAGACAGAGATCATATAAAGCAGTGGTACTCACTAAGCGGTTGAGTAACCTATGTATTATCATACAGTTTTATCTTTTTTGTGATATGTCACAAATTTACATTTCTAATTTGATATAAAGTCCCCCCATTCACACTATTCAATTTTCAATTAAATATAACTCGCTCAATTTTAAAGATACAGATATGCGCTTTTTTAATGATCTTGTTGCATTAAAAGTAAAAATTTTCTGATTGACCCAACTTGTCTAAGGGTAATTAAATAGTTAGAACAAAATTGGTTTCTTGTCTCCTCACACCTTTATGAAAAAAGTAAAGTTACTGTGGAAACTAACTGTTTAAAAAAAAGTTTATAAAATATTAATTTTATTATAAAATATGTATATTATTATAAAAAATAATGTTTTTTTTTTCTTTTCAACAAATTTATTTCATTTCAGTAAATGATTTTCATCTCGATTTAGCATTTGGGAAGAACGAAAACGGCAGTAGCCAATAGACGTTCTTGTTCCATGGTATATCATCGATTTAGTTCACATTTTGCTCCATTCTATGGTGTAATACTTTAAGGTTGATGGCAGTCTAGTATCGTATATATTTTTTGTAAATTTGTTAACAAACAGGACCAGGATATTTTATTCTTCAGATCTGCCAGTGAAATTAACTTTGTATAGACAGAACAGATATTATAATAATACTTCTTTTGACGTGAATTAAATAAAATATTTCAATAGAATGATTTGAATAATAGTGCTATTCAGAATACTACAAGAATCTGCACACATTTTAAATCACGAGCAATGGTACATCTACTATTATATATATAAATTACATTATAAATTGCGCTCCCATCTGTCTGTTTATTATCTTAGCACGTGATAATTAACCTATTTTTTTTTGTTAAAATTACTATAAAATTTCTAAAAGTAAGATTGCAAATATTAAACGCTCACAGCAAATTGTAAATTTTAATTTTCTTTATTACTTTATTATTATGACCTTTCAAATTATATAGGTGTACTCTCAGGATACAAAATTGAGTTCGAATTTCTAGATGACTAACTCTTTTATTTAAAAGCAAAGTGTAAACAGGAACAATATACAGCTAATAACACTATAGCTATCTTACAAAATCACTAAACAACAATCAGGTGAAAAGAAACTGAAATTAAAATAGCAGAATCAGTCCGTCTCAAAAGTTTACGCACATAATAAAGATGCTCATAGAATTAAAAGGAAAAATATGAAATAAAATTTAACACTAAATAATCAAAATGCAATCGAAAGGAAATAAAATAAACCAATTTTATTGTGTACAACACTAAAAATGTGTTAAAAATTACACGTTTTGGAAAGTTTGATGAAAAAATACTGTCTCAAAGCACTTTATGCAAAATTTTGCAAGCGCTTGAAGATGACGTTGCAATGAAGTTTCTCCTGAGTGGTAGGAAAGCAAAGAGATAACTTCTGCTTGTGAATGAAAATGCCGAAGTCTTTGGAGTTTACGAAAGTAGAGATTTCAAGGATTTTAAAGTTAATATCTGAAGATAAGACTGTTTGTGAAATTGCTATTACTTTAAATCGGTTAAAACGTGGTATATATCAAGTACTTTCCAGGGACTACCATTTCGATAGAAAACCAAGATGTGGACGGTTTCGTATAACGAATGTGCAGACAGATCGACGGATTTAGAGATCGGTGTCAACACAAAACATGTCCTTACGTCAAGTAAAAAATAACCTCGGCGTAAAGATCTCAAAGGGCACAATACATAAATGTATCGGGGAATGCTGCAAAATTGTTCTGAAAAAAAAAAAAAAAAAATGGTTCGCAAACCATGTTTAAAACCGCGTCATAAGAATGACAGTATGGAGTGGGCTCAAAGTACATGTCTTATGGAGACAAATAGATATCAGTAATATTCAGCGACGAGAAAAAATGGAATTGGGATGGCCCTGATGGCTAGAACTCTTATTGACACGACCTCAGGAAAGAGGAAAGGACCCTGTTCATCCAGACAACAGGGTGGTAAATCTGTGATGGTTTTGGGGTCATTTAGTTTTAATGGTCAGACCTCCTTTGCCATTGTTCAAGGAAGACAAAATTTAATGAATTATCAAAAACCACTGCAGCAACATTTTCTTCCATTCGGTGAGCTTTTTGGTGGGTCTGAATGAGAATTTCAGCACGACAATGCCTTCATACATACCTCCAGTTCTACCAAACAATGACTTTTAAAGCAAAATATTCGAGTTTTGGACTGGGCATCTTTTAGCCCAGACTTGAACCCTATTGAGAATGTTTGTGGTATTTTAACCCGTCAAATTTACAACAATGGAAAGCAATATGACTCTGTTAAGTGACCTATATTGGCTATTGAGGAAGCATGGTACTCCCTGCAACCAGAAATATTTCAAAAATTGATATTTGTCAATGGAAACACGTTTGTTTGAAGTAATACGAAACCATGGAAATACTATACATAAGTAACTTCATTATATATATTTGTGGGCTAGGTAGCTCACTGGTCAGCGAGCGGGAATTGCACTCGATAGACCCGGGTTCGATTCCCTCCGCTGGAAAAATAAAAAACTGCCGCCGTGTTCACGCGGAGTACGATCACGCTAAACATGTGGGTCCGTAAGTTCTCAGGGGTGCGGAACTAACACCTGTAAACCCAGAGGTAGGCCAGGTCCGCACTGCTGTCTCCAAGTAACTTCATTATGTATGTTTTATACCAGAATTTTTTTGTACTGTGCTTAAACTTTTGAAACTGTCTATTACCGGCTTTTTTTTTTTATTTTGTATCAAAGTCATGATAAAAAAATATTTATACATTTTCATATGGATTAGGATTTGCAGTATCTATTGAACGAATAATGTCACTTTGTTTTATTTTGTATTTTTGTTTTATTTTGTATTGTGTCACTTTGTTTTATTTTGTATTACGAATGAACGGTGGCATATATTCTCCATAGGAATTTCTAGAAAGAGCTCGTATCTCCGAAAACAATGGAAAAATCTAGAGCAGGGGTGGCCAACCCGCGGCCCGTGGGCCGCATGCGGCCCGCCTTGAATAATTTTGCGGCCCGCGAGATTCATTACAACTTTACAAAATACGATTATTTTGTGAAATATTTTTGTTTTTAGTGTAGTGTTTTGTAACAGATAAATCCCATAACTGTTTCTATTTTATCACGTTGCTTCTGTTTTTATACATACTTAGAAGTGGGCAGTATTGCATTGTGATTCATCAACAAAATCTATGTGCCCAAGTATTATCGATGAATCATGTTATGCAAGTAGTCATAAAAACAGTGAATTACATTCGATCACATGCACTCTAGCATCGACAATTTAAGGAGTTCGTAAAAGAATTAGATTGTGAATATGGTGACGTTGTATACTTCAGTCGTGTCAGATGCTTGAGTCGTGGAAGATGTTTACAGCGATTTTATAAGTTACGTCAAGAAATTGACTTGTTTATGAATGACAAGCAAATACCAGTACCAGAATTAAGAAATGATGAATGGTTATTGGATTTATGCTTTTTAGTAGATATCATCGAAAAACTCAATCAATTAAATACATCATTACAAGGAAAAGATAATTTAATAATCGATGCATTTAATCACATCAAAGCATTTCAGAAGAAACTACTGCTATCTGAATCTCAATTGAAAAATAATAACGTTCAACACTTTCCATTGATGAAAGAATTAAAAAATTCAAAATGTGTCAGTTACATCAAATACGCAAAAGAAATAAGCAAACTTGCAGCTACTTTTGAGAGTCGTTTCACTAATTTAGACAAATACAAAAAATTATTTGAAATATATTCATCTCCCTTTCACGTCGATGTCGAGTTGGCCCCAGAATATCTCCAAATGGAACTGGTTGACTTACAATGCAATAATGAATTAAAACACATTTTTGAAACATCAGAATCAAAAATAGATTTTTATAACACTTATGTCACAAAAGAAAAATTTTCCAATTTGAGAGAGCTGGCACAAAAAGTTGTGAGCGCTTTTGGATCAACTTACACCTGTGAATCGTTTTTTTCAAAAATGAAATTTATCAAACATAAATCGCGTTCGAACTTAAAGGACGAAAACCTGCAACATCAATTACGATGTGCAAATTCACGCATTGAGATCGACTTGCAAAAACTAAGTGAAAGAGTTGAGAAACAAATATCTCACTAATTAAATAAATTAAACATTATTCGATCATTGCATTATTATTATTATATTATGTATGTTTGCATACATGAAAAATAATGAAAACAATAATAATAATTCATTCTGTTTTAAATTTTCACTCCAATAAATGTTTGTAATGTATCCAAATCTAATATAAAGATATATATTTTTATATGCGGCCCTCGGGCCGACGTGGTGGTCGAGTGGTCA
Source organism: Amaurobius ferox (assembly GCA_951213105.1). Lineage (NCBI taxonomy): Eukaryota > Metazoa > Arthropoda > Arachnida > Araneae > Amaurobiidae > Amaurobius > Amaurobius ferox. Next base: position 112,544,527 of record OX578146.1, read on the forward strand.
AGGCATGCGCTTCCAAAGCAATCGCTCGAGCGCCACATTGTGGGTTCGAGCCCCACGTAAGGCATGGATGTTGTTGTGTTGTGGGCGCAGTGTGTTCCGCCCTCCTCTGGTGCGCCCGGGGCAACGTCCCTAGGACGGCTAAATGGATCATTTAATAAATGCCCGAATTATGGGCGAATGACGATGAGTCAAGTGCCTGGCCATTGGCAATAATATATATATATATATATATATATATATATATATATATATATATATATATATATATATATATATATATATGCGGCCCGCGGGATTATAATGTTTTTCCGAAGTGGCCCGCAGGGTCATTTGGGTTGGCCACCCCTGATCTAGAGTTTCAATTGATTCGGAAACTCGCTAAAAGCAGCAAAGGTCGCTATATTTCGCCAAATCTAGCTCCCAGGTCAGGAAAATGTAGCCAAGTTCAGGCAACCCTACTTTCACTTGCCTGTAAAAATGTTTTCTCCTTGTGGTGGATCAAAGAACCGCGAAGCTTTTTACATGCTCGTAACAATATATTCCGTTTTTGAACGATTATAATGCGATTTTGTTAAAATAAAATATTTTCCAAAGTTTGAAAAACGCGAGGCGGGCGCCAGGACTAGGAAATACGCATGCGCGTGTGTTTAACGATGGCTTCCCTCCACAATTACTTTCACTTCACAGAGAGTGATAGCTAGCACACGAAGTGTAAATGGTCTAAAGCTCTAACGGTTTTTAATATAAGCTGAAGAAGTTAAACAGTTTTTAAAACTATTTTAACACCTCTGAAAGCAATTTTCATTCATTTACTTATGGGTGACAAAAATTTAAGTAAAACTTGTGGAGCTACAAAATAAATAAATGAATAAACACATAAAGTACATACCAAAAATTTCAAATTTTTTCAGGAATGGAAATGATCCAAGAAAAAAATGTATGTTTTATATGCTTTTATTTCTAGGGACCAAAACTAAAACCTTTACATATTTTACTTATGAGACTAAAGTTCCTAGTTGAGCCGTCGGATAGTGTGAATACATACATTCTATAGCCACACATACATACAGACAAGCACACACTGATCTCATGCTAAAATACATTATTTTGTGTTCAAGACTATCTGAAATATGCAGATCCGTCAAAAACTCAAGTTGTTATTTTCACTAGTGTCTGCCCGTTGCGTCGAATGCCTATGGCCGATATGAAAACCTATACTGCGCATGCTCATGGAGTTAACGAAAGAACGTTTGCCGGTTGGAAAACATATTTGGCGCAAATTCACTCATTTGGCGATATATGTTTTGACTGCTACTTTACTGTAATGTATACACTAAGAAAAATTTTGAACTTTCCATAGTACGTGATTGTTCATCTTTCAGATGCTCCAAACAAATATAAACATGAATGCAATAAAACAAAATTTCGAGAATTAGCTTCTGAAATTTTAATGTCGACTCCACGTTGCTTATTTAGTGATTGTATAAATGCTATTTTCCGGATTTTAATGAATTGCTTTAATTAAAAAGTTCGTTCACAGAGTAGTGTATAATAGTTGCATGTAACTATTATTTGTGTGTAGTGTAACTTGAAATTTGTAATTTCTGTGTTTTACTCTTAAAATTATATTGCCTTTTATATTTTTAATACGAATATATTTAATAAGTGTTCAGTGGCGCCATTTATGATATATAATTGGAAGATTCTTTCCAGTCCCTGTTTAAATCAGTATAAAAATATTGATACTTTTTTTCTTTAGTTTAATATGTATGGTAGGATAGTACACCACCGAATTAAACAATTCTTTAGTTGTACTTGATCCATTAAAATTCTAAACTCAGAAATTAATGTTAAACGATATAATAAAATTATACAAAATGTAAATACCCAGAAAATATTCAAAACAGACTTTTTGGGACTTTTAAATCTATTCGAAAAATTATAATATTCCATATTTTTATGTATTTTAAAATATTTAAATATTTAATGGTGTTTAGTTATGCTCTAGTAGCAGAACATTTTCAGTATCCAAAACTACAGATTATTTGTCTGACTTTTAAGCATTATTATCACTAATAAGTATCCACCACAAATAATATTTTATTGAAAATATATTTTATATTTTTATTTGGCGGCCGAGTTAACGTGCGTTCACAGTAATTGCAAACGATATTACTGTCATCTTTCTTATCGTTTTCTGACATTATAATTTCAATAATTATCAGGAAAAGGAGATTAATAATTTAAAGATGCGATGTGAAAGATTAAAAGTAACGTGCACTATACTGATATAGGCAATAGGCACAAACAACAAAGCTCCGTTCCAATGCCAATTTACGGCGGCCCAATACCATAAAATATAGCCAAGGAGCTATGTATTGGGGTTGCTAGAAAATATTTGAATCCGAAAGTTCCTTCCACAGTCATTCAACGCAACGGGCAGACACTAGTCTATTTTCGACACCCTTCCATTATTTTCCTTATACATTACCACATATTGTAGGGAAAGTAACAATTAGGCTATCCGTGGTGTACTGTTGCTACAGTTGGTATCGGCTATCTATGCTGACGAGCGTTGGGAAAGAGCAAAACCGGTCAATGGATTATATGTTTTCTGCAATGGAAACGCAATTTTCACTGTGAAGATATTAATGGAAGTTTTACCCACTGCGCAATTTCAGATAAACGGTATGATAGCGTGATTGATATGAACTTCGCAGAACTGGAGACAAAAGTACAACTCACCCTCTACTTCCTTATTTTTGAAATATACGCAGTAGGTATAACATTGTTCAAAATAAAATACAATTTAGGTGGATATATAAAACCCAAAAAAACTAACAATTCAATGATGTTTCCCACTTCCCTATATATCGATCAACCTTGCTAATACTGGACAGAAAAGTAAATATGTTGTTGAATTTATATATTTATTCTTTATAGTTTAGTAAAAGCGAATGACGAAGGTCAAAGTGCCTGGCCATTTGAAAAAAAAAAAAAAAAAAAATCTTTATAGTTTAAAACGCAATTTTCCGGCAATGTTCGAAAGTAAATTTATTTTTATTCAAAACATATTTTAATCTTTAATCATTGTTTTTTTTTTAGGGATAGTAATCCCGACCAAAAAATTAATGCGAAATTCCGAGATTTAAAATTTAAAAATTCCCAAATCTGGGATTTATTTCAATTGTTTTATGTCATAAAACAACTACTGCACTCTTTTGCAAAAAAAAAAACAAAAAAAAAACGAAGCACCATGAAGAAAGTGACTGTTTTTATTGAAATTAAATATGCGTACAGCTCATACACAGGTAATGAAATGATTACAAAATCAAGGCTGCAGGACCGACCCATCAATGGCTTGCAATTGCACATTGAATTTTCAAATCAGTAATTGGTGAACCCCCCTCCCCCCCCTTGGCGGCAATGCATGCTTGTATACGTCTAGGTAAAGAGTTATAATGTTTCTTAATTCATCCTGCGATACATTCTGCCAGGCATTCCTGAATTGTTGCTCCAGATCTGCTACATTTCTGGGTGCCCGAATCTGGCGGCCTAGCATGCCCTATACATGTTCGATTGGCCAAAGGTCTGGTGACCTTGCTGTCCAAGGAACAGTATCAACAACATGGAGACAGTCCGGTCGTCCCAAGGCCGGGGGTGGGCTTGCCTATATAGGTTCTTAGCAATTATTTCCACGGCTGGGAAAAGACTCAACCCCCCCCCCCCACACACACACACACCATCATGGGACCTTTTATTTTTTTTCCCCACAGATATGCGAACCGTATGTGGCGCGGCATTATCTTGTTGGAAAATGGCCCCAGAATGACGCGCCGTGAAGGGTAACGCAAACGGCAGCATGATTTCATCAACATATCGTTTAGCTGTTAAAGTTGTACGCATGATGACTAGAGGCGACCTGCTGTGGTAAGATATAGCACCCCACACTATTACACCAGGGGTAATGGCTGTGTGCTTGTCGAATGTCAAAGACCCAGACCACTTGACTGACCCTTGGGTTTACAGCCGCAATTTAAGTGGCCGGGAAGGGCTGTGTGCCTGTATGAAACAAAGGTTGATTGGGACCGCTGGCCTTGGCGCCTACACACCCGTACCCGATGGTCATCTGCTGAAAGACTGAAGCGTGATTCATCGCTGAACACTATGCGATGCCAGTCTGCTGGCAGTCATGATGCTCGTCTACGATACCTCTCCAAACGACTCTGTCGATGTTGTGGGGTTATGAGCAGACGTCTTAAAGGCCACCGTGAGCGTAACCCTACCTCAGGGAAGCGCTGTGAGATGGTGAAGGTACCACGGGTGGTATGGAAGAGGCTGTAGCACGTTGGATGGAGGACAATGATGCCGTTGGGCAAAATCACCCGATCTTGCCTCGCATTCGTGCACCTTGACCTTCCAAAGCCTTCATTTCGCCGATGAGTTCTTTGCAGCAACCATTGCTGCCAGAACCTTTACACAGCAGTGTCCGTTCTGTGCAGGTGGCGACCTATTGCTCGGTTTGACCAGTCAGCTTCACGCATCCTGACTATACGACTACGTTCGAACTCATCTAATTGCTTATAACTCGGTAACGCTGTAACGGCATTATTGGTTGTGTGTCCATAGAACTGCAACGCTGATAACGAGCAAAGATAAACAGTCCACATTTTAATCTGTTTTACAGGATGCTAGTTGCGCAGTAGAAACGCGCGCTATGACCGAAGTTAACACTCATTGGCCTTAGAAATTCAATCATTTGCATACTTGATATAAAGGAATCTGCATGCGAAATTTGGAGATGATCTAATTAATTTTTAGGGGTGCTTCGTTTTTTTTTTTTTTGCAAAAGAGTGTATTTAAGCCTTTCAAAGACAAAAAAATTAACACTCCTAAAATAAAAGCAATTTTTTTAATGAGTTTTATTTTGTTTAATTATATATGGCATTTATTGTCAAAAATTATCGTCTTAATCGAAACTTCGGTTCAGTTAGATAATGGTCATAATGATCAATACTATATGTGTGCAAGTATTCAACTTTCGAAGTCAATGGAGGAGAGGGGGGGGGGGGCGGGTATAATCGAGAATCCCGCTCTGTTAAGTATTCATCTGTGGTGGATATTATAAATGTGCAAAGATTCAAATTTCCTATGGTAATAGGGGGCGCTTCTGGATCTGGAGAATCTAGAAGATTTTTCACCCCCCTTCCTTTCCGGCCGGTAATCAAACTACTCTATGTCCTAGGATGAGCTGGTCGGCCTGGGCTTTCGATCCCCCTTCCCTTGCCATCGGCCCTACCGCGCTGAAAACACCGGTTCTCTTTAGATCACCGAAGTCAAGCAGCATCGGGCGCGGTTAGTACTTGGGTGGGTGACCACCTGGGAATACCGCGTGCTGTTGGCACATTTCGGGCGCGGTAGCCCGGTGGTTTGCACGCTGGATTTGCACGCTGCCACAACTACCGCCGTGTTCATGCGGAGTACGATCACGTTAAACATGTGGGTCCGTAAGTCCTTCCGAGAGGTTGGTGGTAGGGGAAGGAGGGTACGGTCCCTGTTGATGCCTCCCCCATTGGGTTCCGGTCTAAATTGGGTGGCACTTCCCGACAGTCCAAACGGTTGCCTTACACCTTTCTGGTAGGTCGGACGGTCTGGGTCTCAACAACAACCCCCCCTTTCCTTCTTTGCTCTGAAGCAAAAAATTAAAATTCTGCTTATTTAGGTTTTCTCGTATTCTGTAGTATAAGTGTGCACTACAATCAAACACGGGAACTATAATTTTTAGAGTACGTGAACAACAGGGGATTTCTGGAGGGCATGGAAAGTTTTTCACACCAAATTTAGTTGGCCCCTGGGAACAGAGTTCGTTTAAGCGCTCCGAAACTCAGACAACTGCTATGGGCACCAAACTTGAGAGGAGCCCCGTCATGCATAAATATTAGTAAAAAACATGTTGAATTTCTCGTTGAGATTAATGTATGGGGCCCCAAATTGAAGACATGCAGGGTCCCCGAAATTCCTTAAACCGCCCCTGCCTGGGGAAGAAGTCGAAAATTCGTCTCAAAGGAAAATACACCGACTCAACGAACAAGTACAGTGTCTTTAAACATCTCTGTAGCGACTGCGAACAAGATAATAAATAAATATTTATATGTTAAAAAAGCTAAAGAGCATGATGTTCACTGCCTTTGGTCTAGTCTAGACACATGGCTGAGCTCAGGACACGCTGTAGAATTCTCTATGAAAATCATTTAGCTGGTGACAGACAGAAATATATTGTGACAATTGATGAAGCATAGATTTATTTAAATGACTGTAACAAAAAGGATCGATTTACTATCACAAAAGTCAAACCTGTCCATCCAGAGTCACTTAAAAGATACGTTTGGGAGAAAATTGAGGAAAATCTCAAATCTGATTTGGAAATGAAAGCAAAGGATAAATCTTGGGACAATATCCAAAACTATCGGAAAATTTTTTGAGACAGACCCCGTAAGGAGGTTGTCGCTAAATTTAGACTAAAGACTGGACACGACTGCGTGGCGGAGTATTTAAATAGGATCGGAATCCTACCTACGAACGTGTGCCAGATATGTAATACGGGCGTCATGAATGCTGGACATCTTCTTGTGTGCCCAGGACATGATCAAGAGTCTCAAAGACGTGGTGTCCTTGGCAAACTGTATTGGGACGCATGAACTCTTGGTGACCGAACTCTACCCCTCTTTCTTCCTTGTTTAGAGCTGTTGCTTGTCTGTTTTCTCAGTTTGTAATTTGTTTCCTTCGTTGTTGTTTGTTTGTTTCTGTTTGCTATACTTTGATCTTTTTGTGATGTAATGCGTTGCCTATTCTTGTATGGATTTAATTCCTGATTAAAGCCTTATGTAATAACAACACTATCACAAAAGAGGAGAAAAAAACTATAAACTTGGTTCCGAATAAATAAAAAAGTTTCAGTAAAGGATTCATGGTAATTGTTGACTTTTAGTACAAAGGTAACTTAAAGTTAAGAAAAGTCGAAAAAAATAAGCATCAAAATCAATTCAACATATTACCAAGATAATGTTTTAACTCCCTTATTTAAAGAAGGGATACCATCCATTTATCCACAGAGTCTTAATGTAGCAGATCTTCTTCAGGATAAAGCTACCAGTCACACATCAATATCTACCACTAAATTTCATGAAAAAAAATCTGATGTGGGCAACAGATGACTTTCCTTATATAATGCAATAAATTTACTCCTTTTACAGTAAAAAAATAATGTATAAGATCCACGGTAGTGTGGTTTTAACGTTGAATTGCACATTTGGCGATTTTTTGGCAATTGCAACATGTAAAACTATTTCAAAATACTCAATTGACTTATATTTCATGCAACTCTAAATAACCAATTATCAAGATTGATATCATCCTCAATAAGCGACATAGTCCATATATTAAATATTTTAATAATTAATTCATCAATTATTATTCATAAATTTAATATCATGAATTTCATAAATTTAATAATTAATTCATATAATTATTTCATAATTTTGGCATCATTTTTTTAATTTTGACGAAATTTCCGTCAATCTGGGGCGAAATATTGCCAAGTTGGCAATACTTTGCTAGATTATTCGCCAAGTTTGCCAAATACATCACCAAGTGTTACAGAGAGATGAGCATTTCTTATATACTAAAATGTATGCCCGTCAAATGACGGAAATCAAAATTTGCGAACACATTACTTCTCATTTCGTGTCATTTTTCATTAATTTCGCGATATTTTTGTCACTTTGGCAACATTTAAAAAAGTCGTCAAGTTGGCGACGTGAAATTTCTCGCTAAGCGTTACGGACGGACGGACTTACTCTTATAGTCTATTCTTATGTTCTTTCCCAGATACTGAACTTTCATCAATCTGTCATCAATTCATTGATTCAGCGTCAGTTTCATCAATTTGGCGAATTTTTATCAATTGAGTGACAAATTCGTCAATTTGGCAACATTTAAAAAGTTACGAAGTTGGAGATATTCTGAAAAATTCTCCCCCAAAATTTTATCCAAACGTTACGGACGGAAAAATAGGTTCATATAGTACTCGTAGATTCTTATATTCTCTCCAAGATATTGAATTTTTGTTAGTTAGTCGTCATTTTCATTGATTTAGCGTCATTTTTATCAATTTGGCGACATTTTCGTTAATTTGGCAATATTTAAAAAGTCGCCAAGTTGGCGACATTCCTCTAAATACATTGCCAAAATCTCCCCAAGCGTTATGGACGGAGAAATAAGTTATTCTTATAGTAGATAAATGGGTATTACTTTTATAGTTGGACGCCAATATCCAGAATATCTTTTCTCAAGAATGAAACGAGTTAGATCCATGAGACTGATGTCACCAATTATATTACTTATGAAAAATTAACATATTTGACAATAGGTAATATTTTTTTTTATTTTATGCGATTTTTTTGATAAATTTATTTGAAAAATGTACAATACCTTGAAAACGGTTCATGCTAGCGTTCTAAAGTTTGTGTCAATCGTTTTCTAATGAAAAATTACATAGAAATGACTATTTGCGTAACTTTATTAAATGTTTTCATTTTTTGATGATTTTTTCAAAATTTCATGCGAAAATTTAGTGGGGTTCTGAACATTCGATTGCATTTAAAAACTATAGGCTTCCAGTATTCACGGATTGTAATTTTCGTACCAAATTTCGTTCGAATCGCTCCATTCGTTCGAGATATCATCTCTACAGACTCACTGACTCACACACACAGACATCCCCTCAAAAACGTTTGATTTGTGTTCATGGATGCTTGAAAAATGTTCTCCCGTCGAAAACTCGAATTCAAATTTTCGACCCCGTCACAATACTTTCCTTATACATTATACTATGTATATAAGGAAAGTAAAAATATATCAAAAGATACAAGTATTAAAACTACTCTTTTTGCTCATAATCCATCAAAGTCCTCTGGTGCATCACCAATGGATTATTATGTTTCTGGATTGTTAATAAGAGAACTTTCTAAGAGCAGAACTAAAATAATTGATGGGCTATGGAAAACTAAAAGAGGAATGGAATAAAATGCCACTCATGACTTTAAGAAAAATTATCTTATCTTGGAAATAAAGATGTAGAATGGTAGTCCAGAAAAAGGGCCATCATATAGAACATTCAAAAAATAAATAGTATTACTTCAAGCCATCATTAAATTGCTTTAAATTGTTCTATGGATGTGTAAACATCCTCTGCAACATTATGCACAACTTCATATGATGGGTTTGATATCTAGTAATTACTATATTTTAATATCGAGGAATAAAAATCTATGTCAATATCAATGATAACGTAAAATTCAAAAATTTACATTTCCTTTTCTACTGGTTTGACTTGCAATATCGGCCACTTGTTGATTATATCAGACAGGGCTATTTTAAACCTTATCAGATCGAAGTAATTCCATTCTGCCACCTTGGAAATTTACCCATTGTTGGGGGGTAATACCGTGCATGATGTATTGAATCTTTTAAACGTATTGTGTTTTTTTTTTAGTTTCTGATCTTTAGCGAGTTGAAGCTGCACAACAGAGTTTCTTAGAAATTATCTAAAAGACAAGCGAAAATATCACAAAAAAAAAATCTGATGTAGGCAGCACATGACTTTCCTTATATAATGCAGCGAATTTACTACTTTTACAGTAAAAGAAAAGATTATATTTTAGTAGATATTTATATTCTTTCCAAGATATTGAATTTTCGGCAATGAGTCGTCATTGATTTAGCGTTATTTTTATCCATGTGGCGAGTTTTTCGTTAATTTAGCAACATTTAAAAAAGTCGCCAAGTTGGCAACATTCCACCAAATTCGTCGCCAAAATCTCGCCAAGTGTGTCGTTCAAATACAAATGTATTCCTCAAAATGTATTTTTTCATGAATGGAACAAGCTAGATCCACGAGAATGATGTCACCCAATTTATCGCATGGTATTATATATGAAAAGTGAACATGTTTCTCAATAGGAAATATCTTTATTTTATTTTATATGATTTTTTTTAAATGTTCAATATCTAGAGAACGGGTTTATGTAGCGTTCTAAAATTTATGTCAATCGTTTTCTAATAAAAAATTACATAAGAAATGTCTATTTGTGTAACTTTATTAGAGGTTTTGATTTTTTGACGATTTTTTCAAAATTTCACTCGAAAATTTAGGGGGGCGGGGTTCTGAACATTCGATTGCGTATTAAAACAATAGGCTTCTAGTGTTTACGGATTGTTGTTGTTGTTATTGATTGTTGAAACCCAGACCGTCCGACCTACCAGAAAGGTGTAAGGTAAGTGTTTACGGATTGTAATTTTTGTACCAAATTTCGTTCGAATCGGTGCATTCGTTCGTCAGTTATCATATCCACAGATTCACTGACACACACACACATACTTTCACACACACACACACACAGACATCACTTCAAAAATGTTCGATTCGTGATCAGGGATGCTTGAAACGTGCTCTCCCGTCGAAAACTCGAATTCGAATTTTCGACCCCGTCACAATATTTTCCTTATACATTATTGTATATAAGGAAAGTAATAGAAAGAAATGCAATATAGATTATTTCCTTAGGAGCGCCGATTCTAAAATGACGGCATCTGCAAATTATCAACGTTCAACCCAAATCGAAAGTAGCTCAGCTGCCAATCAGCTTACTTCAGTGGCGTCGCTAAGTGGGGATTTGGGGGTGGCACCCCCCCCCCTCTTCCTCCAGGAACCCATCGAATTTGGAAGAAATGATACATGGACAAACGGCCTGGTTTTCCAGGGTTCTTAAGAACAATTCTTCTATTAAAAAAATTAAGAATTGCATCCTCTCCGCCCGCGAAATTTCGAATAATATTCCCTGATCAACCTGGGGGTCTCCCGGCCCCTTCTGGTCCCTGACCCTGCACTGCTCCTCTTTTCCTTGGTTCTTTTGGGATGTTGCTGCAAATACCTGTAAACAATTGTATACTTCTGTAAATTCCAATTTACTCATTCTTAAAAATCATTGTAAATCTCTTCGGTAAATTCCAATTTTCATCCTGAATAATCATTGTAAATCTCTTCAAAATATTAGTACACCTTCTGTTCAATCATTTCCAACCATTTTCATCCACATTCACCTATCATTTGGTATAATTATCATCATCATATCATACTTCATCATCATATGTAAATTTTTGGAAAAACTGCCATCAAAATATTCTTCATCATCTTATGTAATTCCAGGGAAAACTTTCATCCTTTTCCCATTCTGGTTATACCTGAATTTATTACTCCTGTATTTTTTGTGTACTCTGTGTTTTAATTGTGTTGTTCTATGTGTTATAAGTATCTGTGTAGTTTTCTGTGTTCCTGTGATGTGATTCATTTTAATATATGTATTGTAATCTCTTGAATCAAAAAATAAAGTTCCCGGCCACACATCTTGCTACCATAAGCCTTCGGGTTGGTCGTGTGGTCTGGGTTTTCAACACTCAACATGGACAAACGGAAAACAAAATCTTTGGTTATCCCCGCCCTAGAATTTTTTCTGACGACGTTACTAGCTTGCTTCATCGTTCTACGAATAATTGGTAAACTATTATACAAGATTTCAATTCCCTATTCAAAACCAACATTTTTTTATAGGGATTTTCTTGATATAAAGTAAAATCAATGGCATAAATTGGGCAATAAATGGTATTTCAAATAACAGCTTACCTAGATAAAAAAGCAGCAGCAGAATCATTGTCGGGTAGCAGCGAATTGTACCTGAAAACAAAAGATGAAATAACTCAATGAAAATAAATTTTACATAAACATGTTTTGAAAAGAATTTGTTCAAAGACAGTATTTCTCCCTCTCGGCGTTTCATAGTTAAATATTCTAAAATGCTGAGATCTATTTATACCTTAATCATACGTTTTGTAACTTATTTAACAAATACTCCGGCAACAGCAAAATGTTTATTTAATTATGTCACACTGCAACAATCTTAAATAATAAAATACAAAGTCTGTGTGTCCGTGCTTACGCATGCGCTATATGATGAAAAAATCTGATGTAGGCAACACATGACTTTCCTTATATAATGTAATGAATTTACTACTTTTACAGTAAAAAAATAGGTTTTTCTTATAGTAGATACTAATATTCTGTCCAAGATATTGAATTTTCGACAATTAGTCGTCATTTTCATTGATTTAGCATCATTTTTATCCATTTGGCGAGATTTTCATTAATTTGGCAACATTTCAAAAAAGTCGCCAAGTTGGCGACATTACGCCAAATTCGTCGCCAAAATCTCGCCAAGCGTTATGCACAAAGAAAAAAGTTATTCTTACAGCAGATAAATGACTATTGGCGTTCAAATACAAAAGTATTATTCAAAGTATATTTTTTCATGAATGGAACGAGCTAGATCCACGAGAATGATGTCACTCAATTTATCGCATTGTATTACATATGAAAAGCGAACATGTTTCTCAATAGGAATTTTTTTTCTATGTGACTTTTTCATAATTTTTTTGAAAAATGTACAATATCTCGAGAACGGTTCATGTTAGCGTTCTAAAATTTATGCCAATCGTTTTCTAATGAAAAATTACATAAGAAATGTCAATTTGCGTAACTTCATTAGCTGTTTTGATTTTTTGACGATTTTTTCAAAATTTCATTCGAAAATTTAGGGGGGTTCTGAACATTCGATTACGTATAAAAATAATAGGCTTTCAGTGTTTACGGATTGTGATTTTTGTACCAAATTTGGTTCGAATCGGTCCATTCGTTCGTCAGTTATCGTCTCCACAGACTCACTGACACACACACACACACACACACAGTCATCACTTCAAAAATATTTGATTCGTGATCAGGGATGCTTGAAACGTGCTCTCCCGTCGAAAACTCGAATTCGAATTTTCGACCCCGTCACAATACTTTCCTTATACATTATGTATATAAGGAAAGTAAAAATAGGGAAATTCTTTTTCTTCAGCGGTAGCGGTGATCGCAGCTCTAAATTGGAAATGAAACCGAATTGAACGCATACCGCATCTTTGACGATATTGCTGCAGCCAATGAAAGAGGGCATCGTAGATAACGACATAACTTGTAATCATCGATTACTTTAGGGTAATACAGCTTAACTAAATGAATAAATATTCGAAAATATTTTGATTTGTCACACAACTGTATGACAAACTAAATAAAGATTTGTTGAAAAAATATTAACTCTATTTTAAGATACAAACTTAATTTTGAAAAAGTGATAGAGCTTATGTTGACTATAATGAAGCACACGCACACACGCATGCACACACACACACAAAAAAAAAAAATAATAATGTAAATAATAGTAATAATAATAAATAAATATTTAAATTTAAAAATGTATTAAAATATCATATCTTAAACAAATTGAAGCACATTAACATTTTAAAATTAATCTTAAAGGCTTTCAAATAACTACATTAAATATGTGAATACCTTTTTGTTATTTTCATATGTAACTTTTAAAACATTTATCATTAAAGTAAGCATTCATATTAAATAATTTTTTCCACATTTATATTTATTAAGTATGTAATTATATTTTAAAATAGATATATATTTACATGTAAACTAATATTTACTTCTTGAGAAAGTACTTTTTTCACGAAAAACTTCGATTTCGAGATTTTGATGCTAATACATGTTTTAAAACCTCCTGAACTCGTTTTGACTATTTTTGGAATGACGTCCGTAACTGATATATCAAAAATATAAGACTGTCAATTTAGAAATTTTATTTTTCAACCAATTTCTTTATTACTTAATTTGAATCAAAATCGTTCCCAATAAAGATAAATACATTTTATTTAATTCCGTTGGTGAGTAATATGATATAATTTTATCCAAGTACAGTACAAAAAAAAAAATCGTCTGCACAGTCCTATTTTAAAGGAAACGTTGTTTTATTAATATCTCAACAACCCCTGAAGCTAGAAACTCGAAATTTGGACGGAGATATCCGCAGTGAAACATCAAATATCTGTATGAAATTAAAAAAAAGGATTTCTATTCCATAATAAATCCACAATTTTGACGAACAGAGACGTTCGTTTATATACATATATGATATAGAAATTTTAAGCTTCCCTAGTAATGTACCCTTTTCTTTCATAATTCTTAAATTCCAAACTCCTATCACATATCATGTGCTTATTTTAACCACATTAAATTCTATCCCACGCCATAAATATTACCAAAGAATACCCGTACCCCATCTTTTCATCTGCAACAACATATTTGGCGACTAATTCTAATTAAAATGTAAATTTTCTCATTCAAATTCCTCTTCTCCCTCCCTTGAAAAGCCTATAATCATAACTATATGATTAAAAGATGTTTGTAAGATAAACTTATCCATCCATAACTGCATCCCTACCCTATCACATTTTTGTAATATAGAAACCGCAAGAACGGCATATTTTCCATACAGTCAGCGATATTCCTCTCTCTGAAATAAGTGCAACGAATGCAAAAAGCAGACTGTTCTAACACTCCGTACGAAATTGAGAGACCAAAGTATTTGTTCCGTACATATCGCATAAGTGCATTTCTCCCATTAATACTTGGTAACATCTAATTTTATAAATTTAAAATATGTACATTGGTTTCCGTAATATCCCAATGAATAATCACATAAATAATTAGGAAACTAAACAAATTTTCAAAACACCAAGAGATGGATAATTTTACATAATTCAATTAAATAACTGCTATAAATTTTATAAATACACACACCATTCTTTAAGTTAATCTCAAAATTACAGGTACTTTCAGACGATTTTAAAGGGATATTAATTCGAAGCACCTTTCGAAGTCACGTGACCCAGTGCGACTCGATGATTCGCTGCCGGTAGAAGCCTCATTAAAAGCAACTTCTGATAATAATCTTAATGGCTATTTAAATTACCTTGTTTAGTTATGGACTATGAATTTCGAATTCGAATTTCATTGACGCCATAATTATTATTAATAATGTTCCACTATCTTGTTATATTTAACATAATTTGCGCACTTAGCAAAGTAGTGAGGGACAGATAAATTAGAGTAGTACGTGGAAGATGTTTCTCTTTAGTTTTGTTTAAATTTTGTGAGTAGTTTCAATTTGGAAAATATCCAAATTAATTCATGTCTTTCACCTCCTAACATTTGTAAGAGAGGAAATATTATGATAGACACGTGGAGGTACATTTTAACCTTCCCCACAATGCATAGTATATGTAAATGAAAAGATATAATGAGGGTCATACGTGGTGGGGATTTACACGTGGATTTACACGTTTCTAGCGTCCCTGAATACCAATAAATTTAAATTTGTCTTTGACTAAATTTGGTTACAATATCTCTCGAATAAATTGCACGTAATGTCACAATCATATGGTGCAAGTATAACAATTGAACGTGGCAATTCGTCAGTGCTACATCTAAAATGCCGGAGATTTGATATGTACATATTTTCATTCAAAAGTTCTTTTATTTTGAAAAACATTAGGGCTACATATTATTATTAGACATTTAGAAGTTTTGAGTTTCGAATTCTGAAATAAAAATGCTAATTAATGACTTTATTATGTCAGCGCCACTGACAGAGGGTAAAAGAATACATTGCATAGGGGCCCAGACAGCATAAATTGTTTATGAAACAAGCTCAATAACTAGTAAAAACGGGGGTAGTAGGGGGGGACAAACAATTTTGTCTGCAGCAATACATGAAGCTAGCTGTAAGCAGCTTTAAAAATTACGAATCGTTGGCGTGTTGATGTTACAGTCGTCAAAAAATAAATAAATTCCGAACACGGTTCGTTAATCCGACTCCTCGGATCGTACAGTAAAACTAAATGTATCATTAGGCTCGTAATAATGCCTTCTATAAATAAATGATTCACTCATTTGTATAAGGAGTCGACTTAATATTAAACCATCTTTTTCAAAGATAACACTAACTTCGGATAACAGTTTCTGATTTTCCAGGCCAAAGCATCCCGAAGCCATACAAAATTTTTGTATTTTACTCTAACCGTTGTGTAGGTATGGCTGCTTGAAATTTCGAGCTCCTAATGTTAAATGGGTGCAGCAGACTTTCTTTTGTATTTTACGAAATAATTAGCCTATCAAAAAACTTCCTATTTTATATTGTGAAACTAAATAACCCAAAACAAAATGTGTACCATTTTCATCTTGAAACAAATATTTAATATTGAATTATTTTCGAATTATTCATTGCATTTATAAGGCATAACGATGACTGTGAAAAATATTTGTTGGAAATAATATTTGTCGAACTTATTTTTATTTCTACTACATTATATTATTATTACTTTTCCTGCAATACATGGTAATGTATAGGGAAAGTATTGGAATCATGTCGGAAATCGCAACTCGAGTTTTCGACGGATCTACACGTTTCAAGACCTCTAGAATACGAAAAAAGCATTTTTAGCGTGACGTCTGTGTGTGTGTCTGTGTGTCTGTCTGTGCAGATTTTGTATCCACTCTAACTAAAAAACTAATACACCGAATTTCACAAAATTTTGTAGGTAAGTCACTTCTGGGCGGGTCTGCTGCTGATTAGTTTTGGGTACGATTCGGGATAAAAGAACCCGCCTTTTTTTGCGAAATGGCCCGCAAAAGCTTGTATTCACTCTAGCTGAAAAACTAATGGATCGAATTTCACAAAATTCGGTAGATGAGTCAAGTATAGGTCACCCTGGTGCTGATTAGATTTTGGTACGATTCAGAAAAAAATAACCCGCCTTTTTTTGCAGAATGGCCCGCAAAAATTGTCAAAATCTAAACTAAAAAGCTACGTATGCTCAAATATATCGATTAAATGCTTGTTTAATACGTAATTCATAACGAAGAAAAGAATAAGACCAACCTCATTACACTAGGGCTAGCCGTTATTTGGAGATATATTAGTGTTTTTCGTATTTTCTCCACGCCACCTTTGAAAATAAGTCCAGTTATCGAATGAGAACGAAACTTGAATTAAAAGTGAATTAAATTTAATTGAAATAAAGAGAACGTGGATATAAGCCTGCAGGTAAAGTCATGTGCTGCCCACATCAGATTTTTTTTGTTATGCGAAGAGAGATTAATTGCGGATGCTTTGAGAGTCAGCTAAGCCAAATCGATATACTTACATCGGGTTTTCAATGACAGTACGAATGCTTCTGTTTGGCATTATTAATCAGCTAAAATTGATAAAATAGGGTAAATATATTGTGTTTTAAGTGGTATTACTAATACAAATAATCATTCAATATTACGTAAATAGTTAAATATTTTAGCACAGTGTGTAATACAAACATTTGTAGCACACGGGTAATTAAAAGTTTTCTTGCTTTACCAAAGGACCAAAAGTTTATTTTTTACTTTCCCTGCAATACATGGTAATGTATAGGGAAAGTATTGGAATCATGTCGAAAATCGTAACTCGAGTTATCGACGGACGTTTCAAGACCTCTAGAATACGAAAAAACCATTTTTAGCGTGACGTCTGTGTGTGTGTCTGTGTGTGCAGATTTTGTATCCACTCTAACTAAACAACTAATTGACCGAATTTCATAAAATTTGGTAGGTAAGTCACATGTGGGCGAATCTGGTGCTGATTAGTTTTGGGGTACGATTCGGGATAAAGGAACCCGCCTTTTTTTGCGATATGGCCCGCAAAAGCTTGTATCCACTCTAGCTGAAAATCTAATAGACTGAATTTCAGAAAATTTGGTAGATAAGTTTCTTGTGGGTCACCCTGGTGCTGATTAGATTTTGGTATGATTCGGAAAAAAATAACCTTCCTCTTTTTGCGAAATGGCCCGCAAAAATCGTCAAAATGTAAACTAAAAACCTACGTATGCTGAAATATATCCATTACATGCTTGTTTTATATGTAATGTTTAACGAAGAAAAGAATAAGACCAACCCCATTACACTGGGACTAGCCGTTCTCGAGATACTTTCGTTTGTTCGTGTTTTCGCTACGCCACCTTTGAAAATGAGTCCAGTTACCAAATGAGAACGAAAACTGAGTTAATAGTGAATTAAATTTAATTAAAATAAAGAGAATGTGTATATAAGTCTGCAGGGAAAGTCATGTGCTGCCCACATCAGATTTTTACTTACCCTATACATTACCATGTTTTGCAGGGAAAGTATTGGAACCATGCCGAAAATCGCAACTCGAGTTTTCGACGGATCTACACGTTTCGAGATCTCTAGAATGCGAAAATACTATTTTTAGCGTGACGTCTGTGTGTGTGTCTGTGCAATGTATGTATCCACTCTAACTAAGAAACTAATGGACCGAATTTCATAAAATTTGGTAGGTAAGACCCTTGGATGTGAACCTGGTGCTGATTAGTTTTTGGTACGATTTGTAAAAACTGAACTCGCTTTTTTTTGCGAAATGGTCCGTAAAAATTTCATTTATCCGCTCTAGATAAAATACTAATTGACCAAATTTCACAAAATTTGGTAAATAAGTTATTTGTTGGATACTCGGTACTTATTAGAATTTGGTACTATTCGGAAAAGAAGAACCCGCCTTTTTTTTACGAAATGGCCGGCAAAAATTTCATGTATACACTCTAGCTAAAATATTAATTGACCAAATTTCACAAAATTTGGTAGATAAGTTACTTGTGGGATACTCTGGTGCTGATTAGATTTTGGTATGATTCGGAAAAGACCTGCTTTTTTTACGAAATGTCCCGGCCAAATCGCCAACATCTAAAAAAAAAGACTAAGTAGAGTATGCTCAAATATATCAATTAAATTCTTGTTTATACTCAATTTTTGAAGCGGAAAAAAATATAACACACTCCATTTATACTTTAGGACTAACCGTTCTCAAGATATTTGAGATTTCTTGCATTTTTGTTAAGCCGATTTCGGAAAAATGCCCAATTACCAAATAAAAACAAAACTTGAATTAAAAATGCAAATTTAGTGTTATTTGGTTCAATTAAACTCCATCTAATGACTTATTAAAGAAATAAAGAAAATATGAATTTGAGTCTGCAGGAAAAGTAATGTACTGCCCACATCAGATTTTTTTACTTTCCCTGTAATGCATGGTAATTTATAGGGAAAGTATTGGAATCATGCCGAAAATCACAACTCGAGTTTTCGACGGATCTACGCGTTTCGAGGCATCTAGAATACGAAAAAACTATTTTTAGAGTGGTGTCTGTGTGTGTGTCTGTGTGTCTGTCTGTCTGTGCAGATTTTTTTTATCCACTCTAACTAAACAACTAATTGACCGAATTTCATAAAATGTGGTAGGTAAGTCACTTGTGTGCAAATCTGGTGCTGATTAGTTTTGGGTACAATTCAGGATAAAAGAACCCGCCTTTTTTAGCGAATTAGCCCGCGAAAGCCTGTATCCACTTTAGCTGAAAAACTGATAGACCGAATTTCACAAAATTCGGTAGATAAGTCGCGTGTGGTTCACTCTGGTTAGATTTGGATTAGATTTTGGTATGATTCGGAAAAAAATAACCTGCCTTTTTTTGCAAAATGGCCTGCAAAAATCGACAAAATCTAAAATAAAAAACCTTGTATGCTCAAATATATCCATTAAATGCTTATTTTATATGTAATTTTTAACGATGAAAAGAATAAGACCAGTCCCATTACACTAGGGCTAGCCGTTCTCGAGATATTTTAGTTTTTTCGTATTTTCTCTACGCCATCTTTGAAAATAAATCCAGTTACCAAATGAAAATGAAAATTGAATTAAAAGTGAATTAAATTTAATTAAAATAAAAAGAACGTGGATGTAAGTCTGCAGGGAAAGTCATGTGCTGCCCACATCAGATTTTTATGTCTACCGCAAAGTATCTATCTACCAGCTGAAATTAATTCTGAATGACATCTATCACAATTCTAAACAAAAGTAAATAGCAGACGAGAACGAAATTTCGGAATTCAAAATGAGAACGGAAGTTAAAAGCCAGCAAATTTTAAGCTTAAATTTTATTTAAATAGTATATTAAAATGCTTAAATTTGATTGGATAGTGAAAAATTAGATACTAAAAAACAAGTGCACTTACAGAGTTTTAAAGTGTAATTTAAATAATAAGAAAAGTGTAGATATTTCTTACCCCCGATATGTGAATGCGATGAACAAACGTATTCGTGGCGCACTTGTTGTTATCATTTTATCCTGCTAGACCAGGGGTCGGCAACCTATTGAAACGGAAGAGCCAAAAGTTACAATTTACAAAATTTCCCAGGTTTTAAAGAGCCACTAAAAATTTTCGTTTCAATATTATAGTATTTGCTTATATATATTGGATTTTGATTTAAAATAAACGGCTTTAAATACGGAATAATATTTATTCATATAAAAACACAAATATAGATAGTTACATCAATGGGAGCATTGGCTTTGCATGCCTTTTGAAAGTTTGATTAAATCTGGCTTATAACTTGTTATTTTAAGTTTCAAGCACTACTCTAGATTTTTATTTGTTAGTTAACTTCTAACTTTACTTTTTATTATATTCATGCAAGAGAACGCTTGCTCGCACGAATATGTCGACTCGAAGATCGTCAGCACTCCATATGCCAACTTCTTCACCTCACTGTAGCATTCTGGAAGACTATTCCATGCGCCGAATATGAGGGCCTCAACTCTAGGAATTTCTTTTAGAGCTGTCCACTTGTGCTGTGCAATGTGCATGCATTTCTGGACCCCCAACTCTTCCAACTGGCTCTTGAGTTCTGTGAAATTGCCACTCCACAAGTCTTTCTTTTTCAAATCTAGCAATTGCGTTTGGAGCGATCCAGCATCAATTCCAAATGGCTCAATGTTGATCTCATTTGCATTTGTGTTGAGAGGATTTACTATGAACGCGAGGGTACTTTTGTTTGTTTTGAATTGCTCGAATCTCTCAGCGAATCCATCCTTCATGTTTTTTAAAGCTAGGCTGAAGTAATTCGTGTCAATAGTTGCATTGGTCTCATCGCGATATTGTTTCAGATTTTTAAAATGAAGTAATTTACCGCTTCCCATGTCTTCAACAAAAAGAAGTAATTTTTTTTCGAGACAAACTACTTCTTCAAGCAAGGGGTAGGCTGGGTTGCCCTTTCCATGCAGTTTTAGATTTAGTTCATTTAGTTTCATTGTGGTATCTACCATGAAGTTGAATTTTTGCAGCTATTTGTCTTCTTCCAATTCGGGGTGGTCAATGCTTTTTTTCATTGAGGAATATTTTTATTTCACTCAAGCACAAAGCAAAACGTTGCAATACGTTACCTCTGGAAAGCCATCGCACTTTATTGTGCAGAAGTAGGTCAGAAAACTGGCTATCTATTTCTGCAAGGAAATCTTTAAACTGGCGATGGTAGAGTGCTTTTGCCAAGATGCTGTTAATAATCTTAATTACCAAGTTCATGACCTCAACTATTTCGGCCGGAAATGTTTGGGCACAAAGCGCTTCTTGATGAATTATGCAGTGAAACGTTAGAATTTAGTGGTTTATTTTTTTCTGAAGAATTGATGTTACCCCTCTATGTAGTCTTGTCATACTTCTGGCTCCATCAGTTGCTATAGAAACGATTTTATTTATATCGATTCCATTGTCTTCCAGGCATTTTTGCACAGCATTTGCTATATCTTCTCCACGAGTTTGCCCTGAGAGCGGTAGCAATCCTAGCAGTTCTTCTTTTGGACCTTGGGACGACATATACCTGACGAAAAGGGTAACTTGTGCCGTGTCTTTTATGTCGCAAGACTCATCTATAGCAAGTGATAAGGCAGAAGCCAGTTGAATGTCTTCCACTTGCATATGTGTTACATTTGAAGACATTTTAGCAGTTCTATCTTGCACTGTTTTAGCAGATAATGGCAAATCTTTGATTTTTTTCATGATTTCTGCTTTGTTTTTAAAATCACGAAACAGTTCTCCAGATGCACGTATAAAACAATCTTTGACGTACTCACCATCTGTGAATGGTTTTCCTCTTTTTGCAATTTCTAATGATACTGCAAAGTTTGCCAGATTTACATTATTGGAAGATTGCGCCCAGTTACTTAGTATGGAACTTGACTGTTGTTGTTTTTTTGGAGCTCTTCAACAGCTTTTTTTCGTGCGTCACCGGTTGGATATTTACCAGCAAACTGGGTATGTTTTGTAGTGAACTGTATCTCCAAATTTGACCTCTTATTGTGTGCGAGTTTTTCGTGGCAAATGAGACAAGTCGGGAGGCCATCTGTGTTGCATATGAATGCAAACGACTCCGTCCAATCTTGATTGAATTCTCGGTTTTCTTCTTCAGTTCTTTTCTTTCCTTTACCAGATGCCATGCTGGCGCGGAGTTGAAAAAATGACTTTTTAAAATTTTACTTAGCTATCTAAAACGGCAAACAATTTATTTACCATTATTACTTCGTTAGCACGATCCTCAGATATGTAATTCAATTCTGTTATTGATTTTATTATGTTATACGCGTACATACATTTGAGAAGATAATTCGCTTCTAAATCGTATTCTTCTTGAGACAACAAGCGAATAGACACGCAGAAACCGCAAGCGATTAAATTAACACACATGCAACGTAACGTCGACCGCGATATCCGAGGATGACTGACTGACAACACGTCTAGAGCCTAGACGTGTTGTCTAGACTCTAGACGGTGGCTGTTTGGGTGAGACAGAAATGAAATTCAATTGGCTGAAAGATAAACATGGTCACGGAGTCTCATCTCTAAGAACAAAACAATAGTTCAAATTCATCTCATTACGGTCATGGCGATTTGTAATTAACGATTATGAAAATAGAAGCTATTGAGAAATTAGGTACTTAAAAATATATTTTCTTATTTTTTAAGGGTTTTGATAATAAAATATTAATTTTTTCGTATGGAACTGGAGAGCCGCAACTTTACATCAAAAGAGCCACATGCGGCTCGCGAGCCGCAGGTTGCCGACCCCTGTGCTAGACTGTAATGCAAATCCAAAACACTACACCGCGCCAGCTGTTTTCTTTTCGTTTTTTAGCCTCGAACCCAAATTGTGCATTTCAAGTAAATGCCCATTTCATGTGTAGCTTTGTCTGAATAAACTCAAACCAATACCTTAGGTAATATATAAAGTAAAACGAATATCAATTTGTAATGTAAATGTGCAGTGCAAATATGTTTTATTTTTTTTTTTTAATTGTAAACAAAATCGTAATGAGATAAATGTTAAATAAAATCAAAGAAATGCCTATTTTATATGTAATTTTTTAGCCTCCTTATAATATACAGTATAAAGGGCCAGTATATGTAAATCGAATTTTTAATACACATACAACTATCTCGGAATGTACATTTGCAAGGACTGGAAAAAATTGTAAAATATAATTAATTTTTCGTTGTTCATTTTATTCATATATTTCTTTATTTTCATGTTTTTGTTTTTTTATTTAAAATTTTTTATTTAATAGTTATAAATAAATACTGGATATACTATATTCTAATATTTGACTTTGCATTATTTTTGCAGATGAAAAAAGCGTAGGTAACTATTTGTAGTTAATCAAAAAAAGGTTCCACTACTACTATTTTTACTTTCCTTATATACATAATGTATAAGGAAAGTATTGTGACGGAGTCGAAAATTCGATGTGTGTGTGTGTGTGTGTGTGAAAGTATGTGTGTGTGTGTGTGAAAGTGTGTGTGTGTGTGCGAAAGTATGTGTGTACGCAATCGAATGTTCAGAATCCCCCTAAATTTTCGAATGAAATTTTGAAAAAGTCGTCAAAAAATCAAAACCACTTATGAAGTTACGCAAATAGACATTTCTTATGTAATTTTTCCCTAGGAAACGATTGACATAAATTTTAGAAAGCTAACATGAACCGTTCTCGAGATATTGCACATTTTTCAAAAAAATTATCAAAAAGTCATATAAAATAAAAAAACAATATTTCCTATTGAGAAACATGTTCACTTTTCATATGTAATACCATGCGATAAATTGGGTGACATCATTCTCGTGGATCTAGCTCGTTTCATTCATGAAAAAAAAAATACTTTGAGTTATACTTTTGTATTTGAACGCCAATAGTCATGTATATACTGTAAGAATATCTTATGTCTTCGTCCATAACGCTTGGCGAGATTTTGGCGACAAATTTGGCAGAATGTCGCCAACTTGGCGACTTTTTGAAATGTTGCCAAATTAACGAAAATCCCGCCAAATGGATAAAAATGACGCTAAATCAATGAAAATGACGACCAGTTGTCGAAAATTCAATATATTGGAAAGAATATTAGTATCTACTATAAGAAAAAGCTATTTTTTTACTGTAAAAGTAGTAAATTCATTACATTATATAAGGAAAGTCATGTGTTGCCCACATCAGATTTTTTTTGACAATACAGCACTGGTTACCATGGAAATTTAGCCCGAAAAGCCTGTCAATACCATCTGACAGATGACTGAACTTGGCATGAATTATGGCATGAATTCCCACTGTAACCAATTGCTCGTTGATCAGCTATGAAATAATGAAAAATTTTATCTTCGAACTATTTTAGCATTACTTTAGTACAAGCAATCGAAGAGAAATAATTTATATTAAATGTTGAATCAGAAATTTAACAAAAACTCCTATAATTCATTGCTTTAGAATTTGTGTAAAGTGTTTAATTGCCATCAACTGTGATGTATATAATATACATCAGCAACCCAAACCTTTCAACTTCCAAAATCTATTTATCCTCAAACGATTTTCCCCATCCTATCACTCTCACCAACCACCCCATATATCGTCTGTCATCTCCCTAAAAGGGGGTGATTTGAACGTTTTTCGGAACACTATATATCGAAAAAGAACCCTAAAGACTATCATTTGCGGATGTTGTACGGGTAGTGCAACACGTCTCAACGTTTTTAAGATTGGTTTCGTTTGAAAGGGGGCGTGTCTGGTAGATGCTTTTCCGTCCGGAGTTTCAAAGAGGCACCAAACAATTCACGAAGTAAAATGGTTTTGATAGATGGTTTTGATTGGGAGGGTGATTTTGTTGAGGTTTTCATTTTTCCGATGCTTTAAATAACTTATTGTGGGCCAGATCGCGAGTTTTGCTACCGCCCTCTAAAAGCTCTAAATACTTTGAAACAGAAAATTGATAAAAGTAATTTTTACTTTCCCTACGATACGGGAAAAGTGAAAATATTAAATGCTTGTGAAGTTTAATGTGTGAGTATCCTTGAATACGGATAAACTATTTTGCTATCCCTAAAAATTGCTCCGGGTGTTTTGGGACCTGACCTGTATCACCGTACTAAATTTCATAGCTGTGGGTCATTTAAATTTCGCACTATGCAACCAACAGACGAATGGACAAATAAACATACATTTTATTTTAGGAAGTAAAAAGATGGGGGAAATTGTTAATTTGAAGTACGCTATGAATATTGATGATTTAAAAGTAGTTTATATATTAGCACAGATAAGCCGAATACATCCAATACATCATCTTGAGTAAGCTGTTGGACAACTTGAAAAAAAAAATTAAGAATTTTTACGCGATATTTTGAAAAATTAACTTTATAAAATTCGAAAAAAATTCTTATTTATTTTTATATTCTGAAAGACATTTTGATATGAGTAAAACTAAACACTGTGGAATATGAATGCACGAGAAAGTCCAATGGAGATTCACACATCACATATTTTGAAATTTAATTTTTATCGTACGTAAATCTCACGTTCATGTTTTGATAATTCTTAAGGCAAGAGTATAATACTTCAACTGACATTTGGTCGAAATACTTAAATATTAAATAAATAGTACTTTTAGTGAAACGATGGCCGGCCCCCCCAAATTTTTATTTTATCTCTTTTAGTACAATTTAATTTTTTAAAGGTAGGTTTGGGTGAATTTTTGATAAAACTTTGTAATAAAACAAAATTTACTTGAAAGCAACATTACTCAAACATTGCGATATCGACGGCTTTTGTAATCAAAATGCGCTTTCGGGATATGGAAAACCAACTGTCAGCAAAAACTGAATCGGAAGTTATAAAAATTGGTGTACGAATAACAAAAAGATCGAAGAACGAATAACAAATGGATGATATCATAAAACGAAGTGTTAACGAAAATTGGGAATTATTAAAGTAGAAAAATGGATTAAATGAGGTAGCAATGGAACGATAGAGAAATTATAAACAGAAAATTAACAAATTCTAAATTAAAATTGAAAGTATAATTTTCAAATGTGTTTTATACCAAACTTTCTCAATATTCTCTCAATAACATACTCTCTCTAATTACGAATTTCAGTGTATTGGTGTAATATAACTTTGAAGCATATTATTATTATTATTCAAAAATTCGTTAAGGGTGAGCGTCAGTAAATTTCCTGCCCTATCCGCGCTTTGTTAACTTTCGCGGCACACATATTTCGCCGAAATTCTGCTCAAACAGTTGCGAAATATTTTCTGAAAGATAAAATGCAATGTTTAGATTATATTAAAACTAAATTTAATGCTCCAAAAAACATAGAATATATTTTTTATTTTAATCCAAAATATTTTTGGTGCTGCCATCTGTTGTCGTAATTTAATTCATACCGATTATTTTTATTTTTTAATGAACATTTTTAAATATCTATTCCTTCTAATACAGTGTTAAATACAACAACAGACCATATATAATAATGTCACAATCACGGAAAGGTAATTTATTATTCTATAAATTTGATAAAGGATCTGAATGTAGATCCCTGAGGACTGCAGTTTTATTTTCAAGTTCCTTTGTCTTCAAGTCCAAGTTCAATTACGTTTCCGTGATTATGGCATTATATATGATCTGTTGGTGTATTTAATAGCGTATTAGAAAGAATAGACATTTAAAAATGTTCATTAAAAAATAAAAATAGTCGGTATGAATTAAAATACGACAACAGATGGCAGCACCAAAAATATTTTAATTTAAAATAAAACATATATTCTATGTTTTATTGGGTATTAAATTTAGTTTTAATATAATCTAAGCATAACATTTTATCTATAAGAAAATATTTCGCAACTGTTTGAGCAGAATTTCGGCGAAATATGTGTGCCGCGAAAGTTAACAAAGCGCGGATAGGGCAGGAAATTTACTGACGCTCACCCTTAATAGAACTTTGAATTGTCCAATATGTATATTTTTTAATCCCACGAAAGTATTACTATTATTATTTTAGATAGAAATCTCGCTCTCATCATATTGAGTAATCCGAATATCTAGTTTAAATACTTTGAACAATACTTTGGTCGCTAAAAAAAGCGCCAAATTAAAATTTGTCACAGCATTATTGAAAGCCAATAGCATGGATCGCTCATCATTATTGTGCTGTTAAAAAAATAAATTCACTACTTAATGTAGGGAAAGTGTGCTTCCAACATTTCTTTTTCACATTTGAATTTCTTTGTTCTTCTTTGGACCTCATTTAGAGGCATACAAATGCATGAAAGGACTAGTCAGATTCTCGTCTGTCTGCTCCACCTATCATCAATTCACTTCAAGTCCAGAGATTGCAAATAGCAGACAATAAATAAGACGAACAAAGATTGAAATTGTCAGTATTTATTTGGAGAAAGAAGTAGCAGAGGAAAAGAAAAATGAATATTTTAAAATCTTGTTTCGCCATTTTAATATTAAAAAAAAAACATTTTTATGCAGTTTTATTAAAATGTTTACTTTTCATTAATCAACATTTATGTAAAGTAAATTTTTCGTTGTTGGGTGTTCAATTTTTAATTTTTTTTAAATTTCATAATTAAAACTGCTTTGCAACAATAGTCACAGAGTTTGCCGATAGGAGAGATTCTCAAAGCTAGGAATCATGCTCCTAATGCAGAGTATTTATATATATGTAATAAATTTTGACAAATTTATTTATAATTATTGATTAGTTTGGAGGGAAAGGACTGCCAAAATTACCCCAATGTTTTTGCACTTACCGAAGAACGCCATTATGACGTCATATGCACATCTGTTTAGTATAAAGTTGATGCATGGATTATATTCGACTTTAATAACAATTATATCAACGTCAAAAATGTGAGTTAATTAAATGGAATGATTAGGAGGGTTTTGACGCTGACAATACAAGATTCTAAAAAAGAAACTTTTCAGTTATATATCAATGAGGAAGTTATTTAAAAAGGCAGCTGCATTGAAACTGCATTGTTAACGGGCCAAGTTTTTTACAGGCCAAGTTTTACGGGCCAAATTGCTAACGGACCAAGTTTAACACCATCGCACCCGATTGACAAAAGAAAAACTCAACATATCAACATTTTTTATCAGAATGAAAAAATAAATATGGAAATTTTTCGGATTTCGTACGAAGTTCACTTTTCAAAATATCGTGTAAAAATTCTTTAAAAGTTTATATTTTTCAAGTTGGCGAGAGTACAGTCAAGATGATAAATTTGATGCATTTGACTTATCTGTGTTAATATAAACTATTTGTAAATTATTAATATTAATAGCATACTTCAAATTAACAGTTTTCCCTATCTTCCTACTTAATAAAATAAAATGTATGTTTATTTGTTCATTCGTCTGTTGGTCGCATAGTGGGAAATCTAAACGATCCACATTTGTGAAATTTAGTACGGTGATATTATAGGTCAGTTCCCAAGACACTTAAGTCCCAAGCTTTTTTTAAAATTTTGAATTAGTTTCTTAGTTATTTTATGTTAAATGACAATTTTAATTTTGCATAGATCGATTCTTTAGCGATCGAAAATATTATCACAGATTTTTATCTTGACACCGTCGGAAAGATAGAAGAACGTGTTTTCTAACAAACTTTGAACCTAATTCGTACAATAATTTCTTCATATTAAAAGAAAAAAAAAATGAAAATTCATTGAAATATACGTAATTTATACAATTTCATTTTTACTTTTACGCACTAGCGAATTGAAGATTCCCCCGATTTTAATTTTTGGCATAAAGTGTTATCTTTGTATTTTAACAATTTTTCAATTATTAAATTTCTGTATTTTCTATGAAAGTGGGTCTATAACAGTTGCAATTTTAAGTTTGGTAGTGGTGGTGGTGTCTGTGTGTGTGTGTGTGTGTGTGGGTAGTCCAGTGGTTAAAACACGGGGATTGCACTCGAAGGATCCGAGTTCGATTTCCAGCACTGCCCAAAATATACCCTTGTCTACGCAGAGTGCGGGCACAGTCTGTGGGTTCGAAACTCCTTTAGAGAGGTTGGTGGTAGGGGAAGGGGCATACGGTCCCTGTGGAGGTCTTCCCCACTGGGTTTCGGCTTAAATTGGGTGGCACTGTCCCGGCCCTTCAAACAGATACCTTACACCCACGGTTAGGTCGGCCGATCTCGATGAAAAGAAAGAAAACATTTGAAGTTAAAATGCTCGCTCCGGAGTACCGCAATGTAATAGTTTCGTGTAAATTTTCTTAAAAATACCCCCCCCCCCCCCCCTTAAATTTTGAATGTATATTGCGGATCACAATGGACATTTTCTCATTTTGGGATTCCGCCATCAAATTGAATTTCAAAAGAGTTCCGTGACCAAAAAAGTTTGAAAAATACTGCACTGTACAGTAGTATATGAGGAAGTAAAAATGAAAAAACAATAACGATATTCCTTGAAACCATAACTGAAAACAATTGCCCTTTTTTTAATTCGACACAATCCAATTGGGCCCTTTACAGTAAAGAGAAAAATGACAACAATAAAAAAGAAACGCAATGTAAACGGATCAAAGGATAAATTGAAAGGGAGGAGGGAAAACGGATAATAAAAATCCCTCTCCCGTAGGGACTAAAGCTACAGTTTCCCCTTTAATTGAATTAAACACAGTGAGGTTCAAAATCCTTGGATGAATCAGGACAAAACTTTTGATCCCTTTTGAGACCTCTTTTTATTTGTATATATTAATTCATATTGATTTATATGTTTGAAAAGGGAAGAAGGATGAAAGTAAGATTTATATATTTCATGTGTTTAATTCCTGTAATGCAAATACATATATGTATTCAACTTTAATATTGACGTTATTCAAATAAAAACTGATGCATAAATCGCGTAATTTTTGCTACAAATGAACAAATTTGAACATTTAAGGATAAGAATTACAACTATGAATTTGTTTCGCAGAAAATTATTGCGTTTATTTTTCTATCGATTGAATTAAACATGCTAAATTTATGGAAATTAATTGGTTCTTCCTAAAAATATCAATCTCCTGAGGGGAAAAATAAAGTGCCTAATATCTCACAAACTGCTCGTGATAACTTCGAAAATAGTTTTAATTCATTTCTCATTCAAAGTATTTAAAAAGCATGCATTCATTTGATAATAGTGGGTATAATCAATATTGTCATTCAAATTTTTTAACAACTGGTTTCCGTCCAAACTGAAAGCGGCATTTTTTTTTTTTTTTTTGCATAATTTTTGAATGATTTATGGTTATTACATAACGTAATTAATAACGATACCGGTTTTCGAACATTTTCATGTTTTAATAACCGGTTTTCCGAAACCGGTTGAATGATAACCCCTGGGTATAATTATCATTTTATTATTTTTCTATTTTAAATCCACGACTTGCAATACCTCGAGAAAGGTGCATGTTAGCATATTATGAAATGATATCAATCACTTTTAAATAAAAAGTTACATATAAAATATTTATTTTCACGACATTTTTTTTTTCAAGATATGGCGTATTTTCTGGAATTGCGTGTGTACTCTTAGGATACAAGAATGAGTCTAAATTTCTAGATAACTAGCACTGTTATTTAATTTTATAACTTGTTTAGCATTTATAAGGGTAAACAGGAAAAACAAACAGAGCCACAAAATAACAGCTTTTACTCTCGAAACACGCTTCAAAGAAGTCAAGATTATAGATTGGCGTGCATTTTTGTATGATCCTTGTTGAAGAAGACTCAAAACGGTGGTCATATTGATGGCAATGCTGAGCAATTGAAGATTTATTAAATTCCTGTTTTTTGACATAGTTTTCATGTTCCTTAATACGAAATTTTAAAGCACGTTTAATTTGACCGATACAAGAAGTAACACACTGGCAAGAAATACTGTAAATACCCCCAGAGGAGCTCTGATAAAATAAAGCAGTAAAGCATCAGTTACATCGCATCACTGAGAATATGATTTAAACCCTTCGAATTAAATTTAGGTCAATGTCATGGTATTCGTGGAAAATACCTCTATTATTATTATTATTACATAGAACTACATTTTTAGTATTACATAGGACTTTTTACTGCGAAGATTAATTATTAGAACCATGTTTGACCCAGAGTGGCGGACCTCTTCCCAACCTCATCCCCTCCCCTATCCTTCATTGATGAAACGTTACGTCCCATATCCAATCATTGTCTTGGGTTGAAAGCAAGGTATTTAGAAAGAAGGTAGGTCAAACAGCGCAGGAGAATGCCATTGGTTTCCGCTCCGTGACGTCATATCGGGACTGAAGGGAATTTCTTCAGTAGTTTCTATGCGTTTTTGAGCTGTGGTACGCTTTTCAAATGATTGCAAATTTCAATTATTATTGAACTTTTAGAAAATGATTTTATATTATAACAGATTTATGATAATTTTAGCCTATGTTTTATTGAATTATCATAAACTTGCCTGTTTAAGACACAATAAACGCGATTGCTCTATTTGGAAATGATAGAACAAAAATAATTAATAATTAATTAAAAAAAACTTAAATATAAATTCCTTCTCCGTAATTGGAATTGATTGAACAATAATTGTAAAATAGAGCATAACGGCATTACCGTGTATTTCTTATTTTCAATGAAGTACAGGGTTTAATACTAAAATAATGTATTTAATATATAAATACCTGCTGTCACTTTTTGAATTTACAAGGTTCATATCCTATTAGAGCATAATAATATCATCCCACTATCTTAATGAAAAGTACTCTATACGGCTATCGACTCATTATAACTTTTGTTATACGGCTAATTTTAACTCTTGTCTAATATTAATTTTGTAACTAATCTGTCATACGAATCACTGGTGAAGCTTGAGTATTTTTATAAAATACACCTAATATGAGAACACAATTTTCTGGCATTCGATTTAATAGCAAGAAAATTTGTGATTAATTAGTAAAATGAATCCCATCATATATTGCATTACAATAAAAATTTTATTACTTTCCTTATATACATAGTATAATGCATAAGGAAAGAATTGTGATGGTGTTGAAAATTCGAATTCGAGTTTTCGACGGGAGAGCACATTTCAAGCATCCCCTACTATTACATCCACTACTTTGTTTTTCTTCGTATAGCTATAATAGTAGTACCGCATAATTCATCATTGCTCCATCGATATTATAACTGTTATAAAAACTAATTAATTACTTGAAAATAATTGCAGCTCAATTAATTTTTCAAAGATAATAATATATATTATTGCTGTATATTCAATCAAAGCTCTTAGACTAAAGCAATACTAAAAAAGAACAGAATTATTTGACAAAATAAAGCCTACAATTTCCATAGAATCCTCATATCTTCCTCTCTGCTTGTCCCGTTGTGACGTCAAAAAAGTCAAGACTCCTCCCACCCCTAAAAGCGGCTTTCGTGCGTTTGATGTTTGACCACCCCTGGGTTGAAAGGGTGGGGGGAAGCAATAGCCACATGGGTTGAAAGGGGGGGAAAGGGTTGAAAGGGGCTATGGGTTGAAAGGGTTGAAAATGCAGCCACACAAGGGTAGCCAGATGGGTTGAAAGGGGGGGGGGGAGGGTTAAAAGGGGCTATGGGTTGAAAGGGTTGAAAATGAGGGGAGGCAATAGCCACACTCAGGGACGTAAGTGGGCAATCTTGTCTGGGGGGGTGTGAAGGAAAATTTTCCGACTAATGTTGAAAATTTCGAGCGAGAAAATTTCGAAGTTGAAAATTTCGAGCGAATGTTGAAATTTTCGAGTTTTTGAGCGAGTGCATTGCTGATCTAGTGACCTTTATGCAGTTCAAAGTCTACACAGCAATTATTTGTTTTAATTTTCGAATGTTTGGTGTATATGTCCAAATCATACCCCAATTTAAAAAAAGAAAAAGTCTCAAAACCAAATTTTTGGTTTTGAGGGTTTTGTTTTATAAATAATTGTACATTTGTTTAATTATCGGATGTGTTATGCAAATGCCCAGATCTTTAGCTACCAGTTGAAACAAGGCAAGTTTCTAGGGCAAAAATTAGTAGAATTTTAAATATATTTGAAAAAGTATTAAATTTTGTACATTTTGGGATTTTTCTTCGAATGCACTTGACACATTCCCAGATGATTGCCTAGTACTTAAAAACCCGTGAGTTTCTATGCCAAAAATTGGTTGTGTAAATTTCGGAACATGCATCTTTCTTTTGATAAAATTGGGTCTTTTGTTAGGTTTTTATAAATTATTAAAACTTTATTACTTTTTTCTAATTTCCGAATGCACTTTGCACATTTTCAAATAATTTCCCCAAAAAAGTAGAAAAAACGCGTTTCTAGGCCAAAAATTAGCTTTGTAAAACACGGGATGTGTATAATAGCATGCATATATACACTGTTCAAAGGAAATTAATATAACATGATTTGCAGTGCTCATAAGGGGTTGCCGTTGTTTCATTTCCTCGATATTTGTTTTCAAAAAATTGTCCAGACACGGACGTAAAAAAAAAAAAAAATTCCAAATGGTCCGCCAGAAAACTTACCTACATGTGGCTATACACATATTCTTAAATACATTGAAATTACATTTTTTTAGGTTATCTGATACTTATTTCGCCGCATCTAAAACAGGAAGTTTATCTTAATTCTACAGTTTGAATTCTACATAAAGTTGTATTTATCTTCGCATTCTAACATTTTTTTTTTAATTACAACATTTTTTTTTTAAGAAAACGCATCAAAGCAGCACATGCATCGCCCTTAATGAGATGCGTTGAACTGCGGTTTCTCCCCGGTAGATTGCACATGCCTGAACACTCTCCTAGAGAAAGGTACCCCTGCGTTATGTTACGAGTTGGTATAATATATATGTTTTTATAGAGAGATATTATCCTATAAGAGATAGTAATATTGAATAGGGAGGTGTATGACTCGTTTGTGACTGTGGATATTAGGAGCGGGTGGGAGGATCGGTGACAGTTGATGTCTGCCGGTTCCTGTTTCTGATGTATGTCCGTGGTGTACTTAGCTGAGCTTAGCGCCCGAAGTGCGCAGAACTTTGCTGGTCTATAAAAAAAATTTAACTTCGATCAAAGTCTTTGAGATATAAATAATTCGAAAGAACGTAAGATTAAATAAACCAATTGCAGAGATGGGAAGTCCACAAAATATTAAAACATTTTTTTTTTAATTGAACACCAAAACTTTTAGTATAAGTAAATTATTACTGGAAACGAGTGCATATTAAGTGGCGCAAACAGAATCAGAAATGAATGAAGTAATATAAAGCATAGCATCACCATATTTTATGGACAGCTGACTTTCAAAAGCAAAAAATTATGTTATTCATTATTTTGATCTATTTTACTGGCTTCTTCATCCATATTTAATATGCAAGATCATTTCATTACTTTTTTGTTTCCTACTTATAGTGGCAGCTCTAGTAGAAAGGTTGTGACTATTAAAATACCAAATAATGACCAGAAAATATCTGAATACAATATTTCGCAACTATCAACTTTGGTTTATTATTTTGAAATAACTATGTTTAATTTTAAATGATATTTTGGGGGATTTTTATTTGAACAAGAAAGAAATATTTTAATTTAAAAATAAAATAATAGTAATTATAAATAAATTAATGATTATTTATTAATAAAAATATAATATATAAAATGTGTCTACAAAATGTACAGCAGTAAAATTATAACTAATGAAAATTTTTATTTATTGGACGCTCAACTATTTAACATATTTTTTCGATTAATAAAAGGTTTATAAAAACATTTCGACATTGTTACCATTTTAGTGTAACATTCTAATTTATACACAATTTAATATCGAACGGTCGAGTAAATGTTGCATTATTATTATTTAGTATTTTTCAAAAAGATGTCTGTTTCTATGTGTGTGTAACGCGTAGCAGAAAATTCAAGCTTTCAACAGTTTTGAAGATCTGTATAGAGTTAGTTGGCATCTTAGCTTATGCAATCTTAGCTTATGCAAATATGCACCTCGCCGGGATTATTTTTCTTTTAAATTTCAATTAGTTTAAAGGTTATGAATATTTAAAATCGAAATTTCGTTGTTTCTAAATCCATTCCTTTAAATATTCAGAACATAAAGTTGCCAACAGATTATTGTTTGAAGAATAGCAGATGTTTATAGACAATTAGCGCGACACAATATGGGTAATAAAATAAAAAATTCTAAGTTCCAGAATTTTACAGATATCATTTTGATTTTTTTAAATGAGCAATTATTTTATTTTTATAAGAATTCGCTCGATAAATATCTTCTATAGCACGAAAATATTCGGAGATAGTATTTAATTATCTAATTATACTTTTCGGCATTTATTTCACCAATGTGCAGCAGACGAAAGACATAAAGTGATTTAAATTGAGAAGTTTTCTTACTTCTTGAATTTTAAAGATATTATTTATATTTTTCAAAATACAATTATTTGCCATTAAAAGCACTGTGAAAATATCATTTAAACGGGATAACTACAATCATAATCCCGATTTTTACCTCCTTGCTTTTTGTTCAATCCTAAAGGTGTCGCAGCGCAACGAGAAAAAGCGTGTTTAAGCGCTTATTTAAGGCGTGCGGTTTGTACATGCAGATTAAATGCGCGCCCACATATGCAAACCGACATCGCAATGAATCGTTTAGGTGTTTATAAAGGGCATATTACGCCCGTGTAGCATGTGCGGCCGCACAGTAGACTATCACTGTTATTTGCAATAGAAGCTGAATTCTATTTTCGTCTAGATTAGTCTTACTATAATGGAATTATCAAACAATAGTCTCGGCTACCAATAAGAAAACCAATAAATTGGTTGCTTTTACAGTATAGAAGAATGCATTTTAAAGAAAAACTTGCATAACTTAATGCTCCATATCACTAAAACCGTTTATGTTTGCTAGTTCAATTTTGTTACAATATATTTTGGTGCTACTCATTATAGTATTATAAGACAAGCATGTAACCTAAAATGTTATCTATTTTCTTTTAGAAATTTCTCTGGAAAGGCATTTTTCCTGAAAGCTTATCTGACATAATTCTGTTTTTTTCTTTTACTTATTGTATTTGAAAACTCTTGAAATTAACTTTAAATTTCTTAACTTTCTAGTAAAAATTTGTAAATGTAATAGATTTTAAATCGTATATTTAATAAAAGAAACTTTTAAAAAAAATGCAAAGCACAAGTGCTCTTTCTGTGGTGATATTGACGGGAGAAAATTTTCTAATATGATAATTATTGTTCTAAAAAGGTTTAATTACAGTAATTTAAGAAATGGAAACACCTTAACTTTAAAAATTAAGGAAATTTATTAATTTTGAAAAAATACATTGAAATTTAAATACGGTAGAAATAAAACCTGTAAAATAATGCTTTCTTTTGGAATTAAACATTTTTATAAATAAATTTCATCGCAATTTGTACTTAAATAGATTACTTAAAAAGATTATAAAGAACATTTTGGGGGGAAGGAGATGAAAAAGATTTCATAAGGCAAAGATAGCATAACAGAGTCCTACTGCTAAGAGAAAGTTATCTTTCGTGAAGGATTTTATAATGGAAATTGTACTTTATTTGTTTTACTGATCAGATAGTCAAAAAAGAACCTAATACACGCAACATGTCAAGACTATCCGAGCTGGGATAAAACTGAATTTTGATTCTCGACACTATTATAATATTTATTCAATTTTCTACATACATATTACCATGCAGTTGATTTATACGACGGAATTAATAAAACACTTTTATTTCAAATCAGAAGATATAAAATTTCATACGAATGACGACCGCATTTAAATATGTAATTGTAAATACTTGAAATTCCTTAATCACAAATAGTTTAAATACAAACATGTAAATATTGTTCATTTTTTCTGGTAATGTATCAACCAATTATATTCTATAAGGATTGCGTCCCCATTGAAAATCTGTAGATCGTTTTTGCACTTTTTAGTTCTCTGCAAGTAATACCTAATGCGGAATGGCAACACGAAAACTTGCTATATTCTACAAATTTGTGAACTTTTATAGAGACAGATAAATTCAATCTTATCACGCAGTCGGCATTAAATTTCACAAAAAGTGAGGCCATACTACACAATATATCTGTGGACTATGACCAAAACCAAGCGGTAATGGTTACAGAACCCGCCTAAATGGGACGTTCCCCAAACTAGGATAACTTTAGCATCTATGTCGGAATCTGCAATGGGACTATCCTATGTTTTGGAACGCCTCTCTTTGGTGGTTTCTGTTAGTATTTATAACTTAAAAAGTTACTGCAATTTAAGAGTAACTTTATTTAAGTTATAAAATTAATAACATTTTAAGTTAATTAATCAAACTTCCAATATTTCAAATTTTTCCAATTTTAATTTTTGCCGCATATGCAGCCATAAGTCAAACACAATGTTATTCAATACTTATATTTGTAGAAATAATTTGTTGATATCATCCCTGGAATTTTTTTCTCCCGAGTTCTGCGTTTTATACATTCGTAGCATCTTTCAGGGTTACGAAGCCTAACTTTTTTATTTAATGAATTGGTTTAAATAATTAGTTCCAAATATGTATTAATATATTAAACCCGTTTTCACACTTACATATGTTTAGGCAAATTATTTTTCTTTCAATTTAAAAAAGGAAATACATCATCATAAAGTAAAACAAGCAAAAATAAAAAGCATTAAGTTTTTTCGCCCTCATCAATTTCATATATAATATTCTCCCGAAAAAAAATCACAGTATGAAAGGACAAATTGTATAGATTTTATAGATTTTAATATGAATAACATGTACGGTTGGGGAGTCTCTGGCAGACTTCCGGGCGTTACGAAAAATATAAACACTTTGGGCGCTTATATCTCCAAACCTAACAGATAATAATATCACCAACTTTTACTTGTTTTGTTGGAAATTTAGTACCTTTTATGTATATATAGAGAGAGATAATTTCAATATTTTAGTATATTGGCATTTTTTTTCCAAAAACTAAAAAGTTTTTGTCGGAGAGAATTTTAGTCTTCTTGCTTTCACTCGAACTATTTTCTAAATTATGAATGATAAACCATAAGCGATAAGAATGTTTAGTAGGAAATCCAAGTTCTAGCTTAGTAATGGGTTTTTATAGATCTAATGCAATTTTCGAGGAATCGTCTTATCAAGTTTAAAAAGATTGAAATTTTCCTGTTTTTAACACTTTACAACAAAGTTGAAAAGTGTTTATGACTTTGTTCATTCTGTCTGTCTGTCTGTCTGTCCGTTAGCACGATAACTGCCGTAAAAATGACTTAATCAAAATGAAATTTTAGTATGTTGTTCAGACGGTCTGTAGAACCTATGGGAATATAAATGAATAATATCACCCAATTAGTTTTGGATTGAACCCGGGTCGAAAACATGAAATACATTGAGCCCTATGGGACCCAATTTTTCAAACATTTTTTAAGCGGATTTAAAATTCACAAATTGCTTCGAAAATTTTAGGTAATATTCAAATTGTTCCATAAAATATATAAAAAAAAATTCAGCGAAACATATTCAGTAGTTTTTTAAATAAAAATTAAAATAATAATTACACCACTTATATGAAACGATCACGTGACCATGATATGAAACGATCACATGACCCACTTCAAAATGATATATGGCATCCATCTTGCTTCAAAATCGTGATTTTTTTAAGTTCTTTTTAATTCATATTGAGTGTTGTATCCGTCCTAAAACTACTTTATTTTTGCTTAAATTCTGTGCATCTGCATACTGAAACAACGCAATGACAATATATTTGAGTTTAAATGCTCATTTAAATTTGATTATTTCTACAACTAAGCCTATTTTTTACCTATGTAAAATGTAAACAGCAAAATATATAGAATGAGTTGTATTAGAATTCCTGTATTTTTTTAACACAAAATAATTTAGTCCATGGAGTCTGCATGGCTGATATGAATGAAATATTAATTGATTTCATAAAGAGAAGGACGATTTTTTTCGATGAAGTTTCAAGCATAGAGTTTAATTTTTTGTAGCTCCATGGTCTTAAACAAAATGTTTAAATAAGATAAATTATTATAGTATTGTGATGAATGAAATGAATGGGAGAAAGTTATGAATGAAATCCTGTTTTATAGAGAGATCCAGGCGTGTTATTTTTTCTATGACGTCATTTGAATGAATTTCAGTTGTTTTCGATGAAGTTTTCAAATATAATAAATTATCGTAGTATTATGATAATTCTAAAACTATTACCGAGGAATGTATAACATTTTAGAGATGTTTAAACCAGACAATTTATATTTCAATGCCGTCATTTGAATGAAGTTCATTTTTTTCGATGAAGGTTCAAATATAATAAATTAATGCAGTATTGTGATAAGTTTCAAAATATTACCGAGGAATGTATTGCATTTTAGACTTGTTTAAATAAAATTGCATTGAAGTTGGAAAGTGTTTCATAATCAATGCTTTAAGCATGATTGATCTTTCTTGTTTAAGTTTATAAATGCTTATTTCTCGAAAACGAAAAGTGGTAGCTATGAACAATATTCGGTAATTTGTAGCCCTTTGAAAACCATATAGTAGTGTACAATTGGATTTTGGATAGGTTCTTAGTTTTTGAACTATAGTAGCAACAATTTCGATATTTTAATATTTTGTAAATGTGGTCCTAATTTCTATATTTTAATAATTTAAAAAATTTGAAAAAGTGGTTCTAATTTCGATGTCTTAATATTTTGAACCATTTCGAAAAAATGACTCTAATTTTGCTATTTAATTATTTAAAATTATTTTAGCATTGTCAAAAAAGATATAATATCTACATAGAAAAATGTTATTCAGGCGAAATCATTTCGACTCGGGCCGTGCCGAAATTTTATAACGCTGTTTCGGGCCGGGCTCGAACTTTGCTTTTAAAAAAGGCCGAACATATTTTGAAAATTTTTCTGGGGCCGAATATATTTATTTCGCCAGGCCGAACATATTTAATTTTAAAATTTTTTCAAATGAATTTTAATTGAATACATGAAATAATTGCCTTTATTTCACCTATATATTGATAAATGTTTAAAAACAAATTATCTCAATTCTTCGTAGAAAAATTTCACTCTTTCCCGGCCAGGGCGCGGTAGCCCATTGGTTAGCGCGCTGGAGTTGCACTCGGTAGGCTCGGGTTCGATTCCAACCACTGCCAAAACTGCCGCCGTGTTCATGCGGAGTACGATCGCGTTAAACATGTGGGTCCGAAAGTCCTTCCGAGAGGTTGGTGGTAGGGGAAGGAGGGTACGGTCCCTGTGGATGCCTCCCCCACTGGGTTCCGGTCTAAATTGGGTGGCACTTCCCGACCGTCCAAACTGTTACCTTACACCTTTCTGGTAGGTCGGACGGTCTGGGTTTCAACAACAACAACTCTTTCCCGGCCTTCCAAATAGTTGCTCAAGTCCTCAGGATGAGTCGGACGGTCTGGGTCTTTAACACATTCATGTTTTTAACATATATGAATATAAATTATTTCGGGCCGGATCAAGCCGAGACTCAATGGTCTTTGGGCAGGGTTTAAGCACTGGTACAGTCGTGCCAGACAGGGAAAAAATCTAAATTTTCAGCCCGTTCTGACCCGTATTGGAACCACTGCTGATCTTTTTGTATAGTTTAGTGTTTCATTCATAATTTGTGATTTTATTTTATCGCAGAAAATTTATTTAAATGACGTATGAATTGTTAAATGATACCTTTAAAAGCACAAAAATTTTATAACAAAATTTAAAAAAGGAATAAAAATAAATAATAATCATTATGAGAAACGTATATAAACAATTCTTATGCATGCCTTTAAATAATTTATAAATACTACCTTACTTTACGCGGTCCCAACCCAGCTCTGCGAAAAATTGAAGCAATCTGGGCTGAATGAAGATTCCATGCTTTTCAGAATTCTACAGAAAATACATTCACATTTTCTGAGCGTCATAAATTACTTGCCCAATTAAAGACACTTTTAAGGGAATGCATACTGGGTTTGCTTTCCAAATCCCTGGACAATATGTTTTAGTATTTTTCTCCTGCTGTTTTGCCGATTGCATAGCGAAGAAAATAGATTTTTTCCGAAGAACTCTTACCAAACCTAATTGCTCTTGCATGGTTTTGTCCCCACATATGGGTACTACAAATGATCTGCACCCTCCGGGTGCAAGGTCTGCTTCTCCGAATTTCCTTAAGTAAAAGGCCGAAAAAGATTGGGGACGTCCTGCCCTCGTTGTCATCGCCCTTCCAGGTGGTTCAAATTTATTTAAATGAGATTTATGACACCGCAAAGAAACCATTTGCCCGACGTTCATCAGATGGCTTTACTTCAACATGGACTTCAAGGATTTTGTTTCACAAGAGAATCGGTGATTTTGTAGTGAACATTTAGAAAATTAAAGTAAAATATAAGTTTCTGAAGTGAAATTTATGGTGAACAAAACTCACACTTATTCCGATTTCTTTTCCGAGTGATTGCCAAATTTTCCGACTTTTTTGAGTCAGGGGGGGTGTGACACCCCCCCACACCCCCCCGGTACTTACGTCCCTGGCCACACTTTTCTAGAAGCCAGCCTTTAGTTCTAGCTTATCAGTGAGGGCGGAGTTTAACAGTTGGCGTTTTTACTACTATGCTTCTTTCAAAACACGGTAGAAGCTAGATGATTTCATCTTCTGGATATGCGTTTTAATGGGAAAAATACTTTGAAACGTCTCATTTTACATAAGTAAAGTGAAAGACCCAGATCACCCGACTCACCCTAAGGTATGAGCAGCTGGTTGAGTGGCCTGTAAGTAAGTAAAGTTGTTGTTGTTGAGACCCAGTTCTAGCTTATCAGTGAGGACGGAGTTTAACAGTTGGCGTTTTTACTACTATGCTTCTTTCAAAACACGGTAGAAGCTAGATGATTTCATCTTCTGGATATGCGTTTTAATGGGAAAAATACTTTGAAACGTCTCATTTTACATAAGTAAAGTGAAAGACCCAGATCACCCGACTCACCCTAAGGTATGAGCAGCTGGTTGAGTGGCCTGTAAGTAAGTAAAGTTGTTGTTGTTGAGACCCAGACCGTCCGACCTACCAGAAAGGTCTAAGGTAACCGTTTGGACGGCAGGGAAGTGCCACCCAATTTAGACCAGAACCCAGTGGGGGAGGCATCCACAGGGACCGTACCCTCCTTCCCCTACCACCAACCTTTCGGAAGGACTTACGGACCCACATGTTTAACGTGATCGTACTCCGCATGAACACGGCGGCAGTTGTGGCAGCGTGCAAATCCAGCGCGCAA
The DNA here is from genome assembly GCA_951213105.1 of Amaurobius ferox. NCBI lineage: Eukaryota > Metazoa > Arthropoda > Arachnida > Araneae > Amaurobiidae > Amaurobius > Amaurobius ferox. Next base: position 112,587,102 of record OX578146.1, read on the forward strand.
ACCACCGGGCTGCCGCGCCCGAAATGTTCCAACAGCACGCGATATTCCTACGTGGTCACCCATCCAAGTACTAACCGCGCCCGATGCTGCTTGACTTCGGTGATCTAATGAGAACCGGTGTTTTCAGCACGGTAGAGCCGTTGGTCACTGTAAGTAAGTAAAGTGTAAAAGTTTTTTAAAAAAGACATATATATTCGCAAAGTTAATTTAAAAATTATAATAAATAAAAATATCTTTAAATGTAATTTAAATAGGGGAGACTCAGCTTTTAAGACTCTGCTACGCCACTGGTATGATGAATTCTGTTGCAGCAATTTAGGGGTAAATAAAACCCCTACATGCACATGTTTTGTCCAACTGAAGTTTTTAGGGCTAAATAACACTTCAGAGTATTTTTATGTGGAATTTAGAGTCCATCGGCGCAGTACTTCATGAATTATGCACGATTTTCTGCTCCTCTTGGAGGCAGTATTTCCTCTAATAATTGAAAAGGGGCAATGGCAAAGCGTGAAGATAGATGGGGAAGACAGTGTCTACCTAAACAACCGGGCTATCAAGCAACTCTCACGTTAATTATGCATTATTCGAAATATTTTATGCACTTATTTCGAATAATGCACAATTAAAATAAAAGTTACTTGGTATCGGGTTGTTTGGGTAGGCACTGTCTGCTTTGTCTTCTTCCCCGTTTCGCCGCCGAAAGGGGGTCTTGTATGAGGATTTTACATTTACATAGGAGCTAAGGCAAAGGTTTCGGCATTCTGCTTCCTATAAGAAATTAAACAAATTGAAAATCCAGACAATTATGCTCAATCACAGAAAATAAGTACAGTTGAATTCCTGCAATAATTGTATGTGGACATACATCAATTGAATATATAGCCACGCCCACATTTGTCCGATTTCATTTGTAGAATTCGGAGTTTTCTTAGGGCATGGAAATAGTGTTTATTTTCAATATATATAAAAGAGAGGAGAGGGGAACATTTTTAAGCAGATGGTTTCATCCTAAATCACTATTTTCGAATGTACTAAAATGAGCAAGAAAACATATGAAAATTAAAATAACTTCGCGGTGTGGATTTTGAATTAGCACTAATTCTACCATTTCAAGTCTAAATTTTATTTTATTTATAGCCCTACAGGTCATGGGTAAAATTTCCATTGGCAGTCATTTGGACAGAACGGTAACATTATTATATCGCCCCACAGAGTATGAGATTGCGAAAAATTGAAAGTGAAATATTTTTTACTTACCATCCATATATACCGATAATATTTTATAAGGTATATTTTTATAATGAATAATTTCGTTTAATCAATCGTGGATTCCTGGGAGTAGTAGAGGTATCTTCTGGTCTCAATAACAAGACACCCACAGCTGCGATTTTTCTGGACATACAAAAAGCCTTTGATAAAGTATGGCACTGTGGATTAGCGTACAAATTGATCACTTTAAAAGTCCCTGACGCACTTGTCAAACTTTTAATCTCATACTTAAATAACAGACACTTTCAAGTCAGAGTAGGAGGTAACTTATCTACACCCAAGCTCATTAAAAGTAGTGTACCGCAAGGTTCTATCCTGGGCCCGACACTCTTTAACATATACCTGAACGACATCCCTAGGACTCCAAACACAGAGCTGGCACTCTATGCAGACGACAGTGCGATACTTGCAAAACACCCCTATGTCTCAGTAATGCACAGACAGCTACAACAACACTTAGACATACTCCAAACTTGGCTGGAAAAATGGCGAATAAAATTAAACCCCAATAAATGTCATTGGATTTATTTCTCTAGAAAACGTAAACCTCCGCCGCCTCTGTACATAAACAACCATGCCCTAAAAGCGGAAAAATTTACTAAATACCTAGGTGTAACGATAGATTCCCACCTAACCTGGAAACAGCACGTAACGAACTTAATCAAAAAAGCGTATATGGCCACAGGAGCCTTATACCCAATGATAGGAAACGGAAATCTAAGTTATCAAAATAAACTCCTAATTTATAAATCGGTCATCCGCCCGGGAATGCTGTATGCAGCAACCGTATGGGGATATGCCTGTAAAACTACAATAGACCTCCAAGAGACAAAACAAAACAAAATCCTACGGATTATCAGGAAAGCTCCCAGGTACTTAAGAAACTCGGTAATTAGGAATGACTTCAAAATAAAAACTGTTAGAGCCCAAATTAAAAAGCTAGAGCTTAAATTTTACAGAAATTTGCCATCCGTTCCAAACGAACTGTTATTCAATCTGCATGACTATGATCATCGCAAGGCCAAATCTCGTAAGAGACCCCGCGCTGTTCTAAACATCGATAATCGGAATTAAAAGATCCCACCTCAAACATCTGATTTTAAAATAAAACTCGCGACTATTATTTTATAAAAAAAAATATTCTAAACTCTAAACTGCCAAAACGCTAGGTAACCCTTAGATCTGCATCAACCCCCCAAACTGCTTAAACTCTAAATGTGCAACAAACTGCCACACTAGGAGGTAGGACAAATAATAAAAAGTAGTAAATAAAAACCTCGAACCTCCAATTAGGGTCACTGAATTAATGTCACAGTTTGACGATAAGAACCACATATTGAAACTGGAGATTAAAGGCGCTTCGCGCCTGGTGCTCTGTCTTGTACGACACTACGTTATATCAATCGTGGGGTACTGAGTTGGCATACATCGAAAAAGCTTCGTTGAATAAGGCGGCAGCCAATTAATGTAGATAAAACAAAACAACGCGGGGACTAACCATTCTCTCAAGACAATGCTAGCTGACGCCTGGCTATAAGGAAACGTATGGCTCTGCGCGGTATAGCAATCCACTGCATTTGTAGGGTTACTTAAAACTTCATCAATATTAATTTAAAGCAACTGATCGCGATTTTGTAAAGACTTTTATATATTACAGGGTGTCTCAAAAATGACCGGTCTATTTGAAAAATAAATAAAAACTAAACGGGCAGCGATAGAAATGCACTGTTTGCTGCAATGTGCTTGGGACAACAGTACATTTTCAATCAGGTAGACTTTCGAAATTAGTTACAAAGTTCAGCAATAGATGAAATTGTACTGTTGTCCCAAGCACATTGCAGCAAACGGTGCATTTTCTATCGTTGCCCGTTTAGTTTTTATTTATTTTTCAAATAAAAACTAAACGGGAAGCGATAGAAATGCACCGTTTGCTGCAATGTGCTTGAGACAACAGTACATTTTCAATCAGGTAGACTTTCGAAATTAGTTACAAAGTTCAGCAATAGATGAAAATGTATTATTGTCCCAAGCACATTGCAACAAACGGTGCATTTCTATCGCTGCCCGTTTAGTTTTTATTTGTTTTTCAAATAGGCAGATCATTTTTGGGACATCCTTATATATACTGCATATATTACATGTTTGTACTTTTGTAGAGCTGGCCAGTTGACTTTCAAATCGTGAAATAATTTTGCAAGTCTTAAATCTATTAACGCTTTTAACGCTTTCTTAGTAGGCAATTCATTAGCAGCCACAGCTAACGATAGATGCGCCTGCTGCAGGGGAGTAAGATATCTACGATTTATAAAGGCTCAACAAATTCACAAAATGAAAGATCTTATTTACAATAGGATCGCGTTTTTATCATAAGCAAAGTAAGCAAATGCTGGAGTCTTGCAGCTGCCTACTTCCCTCCTCCCCATCCACTTTTCGTATAATCGAAGCACTATGTATAGAGTTATATGCTATGTATATGTATAGCTAGCTATATGCTATGTTATATGCTATGTTAGATGCTATGTTATATGTTATGTTAGATGCTATGTTATATGCTATGCATAGCTATATGCTATGTTAGATGCTATGTTATATGTTATGTTAGATGCTATGTTATATGCTATGCATAGCTATATGCTATGTTATATGCTATACATAGCTATATGCTATGTTATATGCTATGCATAGCTATATGCTATGCATAGCTATATGCTATGTTATATGCTATGCATAGAGAAATATTGTAATAGAGTCGAATATTCGAAATAGAGTTTGTTTGATTTACACATTTTATGGATGTTAGAACACGATTCAGCTATTTTAAGACGTACGGCTGTTTTTGTACGCGCGTGCGTGGTGTATTTATCCGTGCAATTGAAATATAATGTATGTGTGAACTCTTGTATAAATCAGGAACTGCCCAAGAATTGTCATGAAATTTGCAGTTAGTGATTTACTCTGGTGCCCATTTTCGTAAATAATAATAATAATAATAATAAAAGTAGTTTTTTTTACAGCATGGTCACAAAAATTTCAAAAACTTGAAATAAAAAATAAAATGTGCACACTTATATTTACGTGAAAATTTTCATGAAAACCCCCCACGCAACCATTTCAGATATGCTGAGATAAACCGTTTCAAAGGAGTTTTCCATTTACGGAAGTTTGAGCGATTTGACGTAAAAAATGACAACAAATAAAGTTTAAATAATTAAAAACGTGGAAAATCTGACGCAATTAACAAAGTAAAATTCGGTATCATATGAAAAATGGAATATATATAAATTCAATGAATATAAAATTACAAAAGAGAAAGAAACAAAATTTAAAAGAAAATGTATGTGCTGTACACATAATTTATATTTTATCGATTTATTAATCTATAAACTCTAATAAATTCTAAAGATATACAATTAAATGAACTGTAAAACAAATATCAGGAAATTTTTTATTTTTATTATATGCGGCCCCTCAACGCTAATCCGAAATGATGGATTTGCAGACGTGCGAAAGTGATTTAAGTCATAAAATTTAATGCTTCATACCTCGGTAAATTTTGTCCGTAAAAGAATCGAACTTTTTTTTTAGTTTTACTTGTTGATGCATGAAGAAATATTTAGTAATTGGAAAATTTTGGATTGAGGGGCTATATATAAAGAGTTGGATAGATTTTGTATTTCTTTTTTAGTCAAATACATTTCTCGATTTTAAACTGTTATAAGATAAACTGTAACTTATTTGAATATTTTTTTTAAATTAAAAGTATATATATCTAAGACTAATCTTTGTGGAAATACAGGCCATTTAAATTTCAATTTGTGTGCCATTTTGCGTGATAGAACTCAAATTTATGTATATGTTACCGCTAAAGTGCATAAATCAGTTATTCTACAGATTATCTAGGTAATATGCAGATTAACTAGGGTGATCCGTTAAAGTGCCGAAACTTGTTTCATTTCTCAAATTACCTAGGCAATCTGCAAATTACCTAGATAATCTGCATATTACCTACTAGGCACTCGTTAAAGTGAAAATAAGATCTTTGCTGGAACAACAGCAACGTTTCTAAAGAATCAAGTTAATACAATCAAACAATCAACAAATTAGTTGATGAAATCAATCATCAATCAATTAAAAATCTATAATACAAAGAATCAAACGGTTTAAAATATTATTACAATTAAGGAAATGAATTTGCAAAACATATGATAAAATTATGCTTAAATTGAAACAAAAACAACCGGCGACAACAAGACGCTGGCGAAACCAAACTAAAAGTGGAAGGAGAGGGGAAGGAGTAGGGAAAGGAAATGAGAGAAACAAACTTTTGAATTTTAACGATACGGAAGCCGTTAATGTGCATATAACCTAGGTAAAATGAGGAAAATTCTTGATTCCACTCGTTAACGGAGCAAATCAGTTAATCTGCAGATTAGCTAGGTAATGTGCACATTAACAGATTTCGAGCTTTAGCAGTAACATATATAAATATAGCAAATATTTATTTAAATTTGTAGGAAAAAATCACCTGTCGCACCTACTAGATTTTTTTAGCCAGTAAAGAAGACCTAATATATATTTAAATCAATTTCTATAGGATTTTTTAAGATAGGGTTTCGAAAATTTACTAGCAATTACGGGTAGACATTGAGCACGAAAAGTCAGTCAGATGTCATTTAAATTCCACTATTATTATTATAGAATTAACTTAATGAATTAAACACCGAGAGTACAATTACGCTGTGTGACTAAACAAAATTGGCTAACATTAAATGGATATGACATACAATCTTTGTGTCTGCTACTGCAGGCTTATGAAGCATTAGCTTCATAGTGTAATAAGGTACACATTAGGCAGATGTAATGTCTCAGTGGACGCCGAAAATTATATGCAATGTTCCAGAGATGATGTGAGTAGGTATCTTTACAATAAAAGCGGATAGAGTTTGCAAATAGATAGCGGAATACATTATATTACAAGTATACACCTGAGCGCTTGTCATCAAGTCAAGGCAAGATCATTCGAATTTACTTAATGGGATAGTCATTTTGACACGTGATATATTGTAATTAGTGGAGCATTTGAATAAAAGAGAACTTTTCAAATTCATAAGTTACTTTTATTTATAAGTCGCTCTAATTTTTTAATACTTATTACTTTGTCTGTTTAGATTTTCCCAGTACCTTATATAGATATTATCTATTATATATTTCGACACAATGTACACCTTTCTGGTAGGTCGGACGGTCTGGGTTTCAAGGTTTCAACAACAACAACAATGCAAGCTAAAAAATGTTTGTGATGGGGGGGGGGGGAGGTCTAAATCTCTCTTATAGATTTTGAAGGAATTGTATGTTTTGGGCATGCTTTAATCCATGGCTTTCTGAATGGTGTTAGTGTGCTTTTTTTTGTCTGTGAGACTGTACAACTGGACGTTAAGAAGGGTGATGACGGATGTCCATCAAAGTCGACCGCCCCTCCTCCCCCAAGTAGTTATGTAACTTAAATAATTTTCCTTGATGAATCTTATTTTCATCATTAGAACAATAATCCATCAATTTTTGTCCCCCCACTCAAGAAATTCTTGAAATGGGGCACCATATCTCTGTGACAAATTAATCTAATTCGTAAACAATTTCGAGATATTGCGCTTCTTGCGGAAAGGTTAAAACTTTTAATATCTGGAGAACGTGGGGTAGATTCTAAACAGGAGTATCCATTTATTTCTGAACTTATCTGAACTTTACTTAAAAATCTTTCATTCATTTTATAATAGTGAACGCATTTATTTTTTATTACTTTTACATTTTGGAGTAATAAACGTGCAATCTTGAGAATAACGCAGGCTAACGACCTGCAAATGATATTTTTGCTTCTAAATAATAAATTACAAGTAAAAATCTCCATTTGTGCTAAATGTTTTAAGACAATTATGGTTGTATGATGTATCTCGATTTTCGAAAAACGTTCGATTACTTGAGGCGTTTAGGAAAAACTAAAAATATGATTATCAATGAGAGTTCGCCTTAAACAAAGTCCCTACTTTTCTGAAAATCAACAGGTTTTTTAGTTACCTATTCTAAAATCGTACCAAATTTCAGTTCAATCTCTCCCATCAGTTTTAACAGAAATTCTGAGCGCAGACTTAGAGAAATAATGTCATCACTGAAAAAATAGTAGACTCGTATTGGAAAATGCTCAAGACGTGCAAATACATCCAAATCCGAGAGTTGGATTTTGACCCCATCACAATACGTTTTCAATACATATACTGCATTGCAGGGGAAGTCAAAGTCTACATTGGTTCTTCAAACCTCATCGCAGTCACGTGTTCATGCTTTAATAGAATGAAATATTTGATTCACTGCAATGGAGTACACATGCATTAAGGCGGGTGCAGCATGTCTAAATGAATGTTCAAAGTGATATGCAATGTCGTAAGTAGGCCTCTTTGCAGTAAAAGCACATACAGTTTGTAGATAGATCACTGAATGCATTACACGGATGCTCTTGAGATCTTACAATCAAAGCAAGCACTTAATTTCACAATGATTCTCATTTGGGATTAAAATTTGATATTAAATCTGGAGTTATATTTTGGAGGATAGGATGTATACATGTTAAGGGAAAATAATTTGAATTTTCCTACTCCAGGGAAATTACTGGAATATTTTAAATCGAGTTTGATACATTTATATGTTTTGAGCTTTCTGGACCATACGAAGTATACTGTTACAAAGTATCTTCGGGAATCGTGGGTGTGCGCTCAGGATATAATAATGAGTCCAAATTTCTGGATAACTAACGCGTTTATTCACAAGCACAGCGTAAACAGGAGCATTATACAGTAAAATGCTTCACTAATTTCAATGCTTAAATGCTTCACTAATTTCATGAAATAACTGATATTATTATTAAAACATTGACGAAAGTTATTTCACACAACAGCAGCTCCCGGTCGTCCAAATAGATACTCCAAGTCCTCTGGACGAGTCGGACGGCCTGGGGCTTTCACACAACAGCAGCTCTTCCCCGGCCGTCCAAATAGTTGCTCAAGTCCTCAGGATGAGTCGGACGGTCTGGGCCTTCAACACAACAGCAGCTACTATTCTCAATATATTGACAAAAATTGACAGTTCGATGTATCTCGTATCACGCCAATGGCCCCGACTGAGTAATGACTCCTTTTATAGACTCTCCATAGAAACTTCTGGAAATTTTTCATATCTCGTAGAATAATCGTTATTCCGCGATCCTTCTCGAACCTTCAGGAAATCGTCAAATGCTCCAAATTGGCGATAAATTGCCGAATCTGGAAACCCTTCTTCGTTATTGAGTGTATTGCAACTCTAGGCTCACGTCATGGGGAAGAATGCCTATACGGATGTTTTCTCCGTCTGGTCTTAGAAAGAGGCGAAAGATTCCAGAAGGAAGGGAATATTCAGTGTTGTGCATATGTGTATGTCAGCAATGCATTTTTCTGCTATAAACATGCACTAATATCGTGGTTCCCAAACTTTTAAACTCAAAGCCATCTTAAAAATTAAAAAATAACTGCGGACCTCTTGTCATCATAAATTGAAATAGACCATATATACACTATATGGTCAAAAGTATCCGGGCACCCTTTCGGAGAAGTGGATGTCGCTATGTATGTCATAGAACTAGATAAAAGTGAGCACCACAGCCTCGGACTGTCATAAACGTGCGGTAGAAAGACAATGATTAAGTCGGCAGACCTGAGTGAGTTTGTACGTGGCAGGATAATTGAATGTCATCGTTGCAACAAATCGTTCATGACATTTGTGCCTCAAACAACTGTAAGGAATGTCATTGTGAAATGGACAAGTCTGGGATCCACAACTGTATAAGAAAATGAAGTGGCTGCCTCCAGAAACTCACAGATCGTCATCTCTGAACCCTGAAGAGGGTGGTGCTGAAGAATCGCAAGGACCTGGTCGCAACAGTCACTGGTGATTTCCAAAATGCATCTTCCGTCGTCTGTAGCACCATGATTGTTCGTCGGGAGCTGGAAAAAAAAAAGGTTTTTACGGTCGTGCAGTCGCTCACAGGCCCAACATCAGCATGGTCAATGCGAAATGTCGGTTGCAGTGGTGTAAAGCTCACCGCCATTGGACTATGGAGCAGTGGAAATAAGTATTTTGAAGCGATGAATCTCGGTATACTATCTGGCAGTCCGACGGGCGCATCTTGGTTTGGCAGATGCGAGGCGAAAGTTTTCTGCCCAAGTGTGTTCTGCCAACTGTAAAGTTTGGTGGCGGAGGGGTAATGGTTTGGGGCTGTTTCTCGTGGTTCGGCCTGGACCCCTTAGCTATTGTAGCGGGAAACATAAACGTTGCAATGTATGTTGATATTCTTGACAGTTCTGCACTTCCAACTCTCTGGAAACAGTTTGGGGAAGGATCGTTTCTGTATCAACAGGATAGCCGTTCCGTCCATACAGCGAAAGCTATATGGACGTGGTGTGCAGATATGGGTATAGAAAAACTAGAGTGACCATCAAAGATTCCCGATTTGAATCCCATTGAACACCTCTGAGATGAATTAGAACGTAGAATACGCACCAGGCCAAATCGCCCATTTTCCGAGGCCGGACTCACTGCAGCTCTCCTTACTATATGGAAGGCTGAAATATTTCAAAACCTGGTGGAAAGTCTCTTAAGAGTGCAGGTTGTGATTAACGCAAAAGGTGGCCCAACGTTCTATTAATATGTGCAACATGTCTCTCTGATTCCTCAACGATAGGTGTCCTAATATTTTTGGCCATATAGTGTATATAAATATCTTTAAAATACTAAATAAAAGTACAAGTTGTAGATGTAACAGAATAAACATTTAATTTGTGTTAAGAAACGACATTTGTTCAGGAAATTTGAATAAGACGCATCTAAATATGATCATTGAAGAACTTAAAGCTAGCAACGTTACGTTAACAATGAACACAGTTTAATACGAACAACCATGCCGCTTTTTAGAAATTAGAATAGCGACATTCGGTTCAATCAATGATAGATTTCATTCTCAAGTCATTTTCAACTTCCAGTCTATTCATCAACTTAGATTTTAAATAAGTGATCTGGATGAAAGCCGTTTTACACAAATTGGTGGCGAGAAATGGAGTTAAGCCCTTTAACGATTTTGAATAAGGTTGCCGCTTGACCGATTGATTTTGTATTAATTTGAAATACTTTTCGATAACTTTAATAATAATAATAGTAAAATCAGGGTTGAACAAAAATTTAATTAGTTATAACCTACACTTTTTGTATTATTCGCAGACGCATTAGAGTTTAATATGGACTCCAATGAGTCCGTGGACCTCACTTTAGGAACCGCTGCACTAATACACACATAAAAGAGTGTAATGAGAAATTGAAATAGAAGAATTTTCTTTAGTTAGGTAGTAATAACATAAAAAATTACAGTAGTAATAACAGCTCAAAAATTCATCAGAAATATTGCTTGCATTTGATTTTAATATGTCAGATGATAATAATAGATATTCTTTTTTTTTAATAATAGATATTCTTTTTTTTAATCAAAGGGCGTTTCCCAGAGTGGACTAATTTTCATTTTAGAACAATATTTTTGTAGCCATTCCTATAAGAGTGTCATTGAAGAGTTTCAGAAGAAATAACTATATAATAAAAAATATTTCTATTAATATTGTTATCTGAAATTATTGTCCCGTATATAATTCGTTTATTGCGTTAAACAGTAACAAAATGTTAAATCTTTCATATAATACTCATAACATAATTATATTTATAAATAAACTTAATTAAAAATCTTAAGTTAATAAGTAATACTTAATTATAGTTAAAATTATTATACTATTTAACTACGTTTCTATTTTCTACATGCTATTGATTAAGCGTTTAAAAATAATTCCACATTTTTACATTTATTAAAAAAATCAAAGTCTCGATAGCGCACCTCCCCCCCTTCCAGCTCGGCGCTCAAGGTGGCAGCCTCAAATGCCACCCTCTCCTCGTCATGATTTCGTTTTGGCCCACAACACAGGAAAATCTGATGTGGGCATCACATGACTTTCCCTGCAGACCTATATTAACGTTCTCTTTATTTTAATTAAATTTATTTTACTTTTAATTCAATTTTCGTTCTCATTCAGTAACCGGGCTTATTTTCAAAGGTGGCGTAGGGAAAGTACGAAAAACTAAAATATCTCGAGTACGGCTAGTTCTAGTGTAATGGGGTTGGTCTTATTCTTTTCGTCGTTAAAAATTACGTATTAAATGAGCATTTAACGGATATATTTGAGTATACCTAGTTCTTTAGTTTAGATTTTGACGATTTTTGTGGGCCATTTTTAAAAAAAAAGCAGGTTATTTTTTCCGAATCGTACCAAAATCTAATCAGCACCAGGGTAACCCACAAGTCTACCGAATTTTGTGAAATTCGGTTCAGTAGTTTTTCAGTTACAATGGATACAAGATTTTGCGGGCCATTTCGCAAAAAAAGGCGGGTTCTTTAATTCCAAATCGTACCCAAAACTAATCAGCACCAGACTCGCCCACAAGTGACTTACCTACCAAATTTTATGAAATTCGGTCAATTAGTTGTTTAGTTAGAGTGGATACAAAATCTGCACAGACAGACACACAGACACACACACAGACGTCACGCTAAAAATGGTTTTCTGAATAGGAAAATGGTCTCTTTTAAAAATGGTCTTTCTGAACAGGAATTAACCATCGTTTTATTGTGCTGCTAGAATTTTTCCGGTACTTACCATTATATTTCTCACAGGAAATAAGGTTATGAAAATCTTAAAATTAGCATAATTTGAGTTCTAATAATGAGAATTACTAAAAATGTTATCTAGTTCTATTTTTTCCCTTAATATGTAGCGTCCACTTCGACGATAAGAGTTTGCAATTCCGTCCCAGTAGCTTAACGGTAGAGCGTCAGAGTTCGAAGATCCAGGGTTCGATTCCCGGTTGGGGGCAGGAAGGCACTTCGCAAATGTATATACATAAAATAATTCTAGCGCTGTGCATTCATTCTCGAGTTACCGTGCCCACATTTCACTGCCATATACACGCAGGCAGAATTTCCCCCAAAAGTGTTCGAAATAGATTCAGGATATCTTAAAACTTGCTTATGAGCCATCTCGAAATTTTCGGGGGAAATAATACTTTCTCTGTAGTCTATACAATAGTATACGGAATCAAAAATTCGCAACTTTATAGCAACCCTTAGGGATGGAGGGAAAGGGTTAAAAAATTCCTCTGAAAATCGTAAATTCCTCTTCCGATGAATGGCATCATCGTCAGTTTCCAGAGCGGCTTCCTCTAGCCTTCGATTGTTTCCGTTCGAGAAAATGAATCGTTCTACGGCCCTTTTAACTCGATGTGTCCCCATTTGAGAACTATTTGTCACCGGGCCCCTTCCTGTCAGGCCCGCGAACAAAGCGTCGAGTTCGCGGGCTAAACGGGGTGAGGACCAAGGTTGATATGAATGGGAGATGAATTTCAGAGGTGGAATTAGCCCATTTTTTCTCGGAGAGCGGTAAAGTATCGACATTAAGTCCGTTATTTTTTAGTCATTAATAACGTTTGAGCTAAGTGGATTAGAAAAAATATCTGGTATGTATAGCACACTTTGTCTCTCCGGTTTAAAAATATTTTGATTAGATTTTTCTTATAACGAGATATCGTTGAAAGTCAAGAGGGTTTTGGTTGTTGCCGATTAAGGTGAGCATGCCAAATTTCATGTGATTTGATGGATTATTTCGAGAGATATCGCGCTTCCTGAAGACGAGTAGAATTGTTAGCATATTGAGAACGGTTCATGAGGGACTTATTGAGAGCAGTTCTTTTACCGGACAAGCAAAAAACACAGCCTCGCTTATTTGAGGAAGTTCGGCATCTGTGGCAAGATAGCCCTCGTGGCTGAAGGTAGGAGGAAAGTTGACATCGTCGCGAGGATAAATGAAATTAGATTGAGGCAGGAAACTGAGTGGCAGGATACTGCGAATGAATGACAAAACTCCAAATGAAGAAATAGCAGAAAATAAATAATGAGCGGAAAGAAAGAAAGGCGGTAAGTGAACGGATAACAGAACGATTAGAAGCAACTTATTAGTGAGTAAATCTACTTTAACTGCTGTAAATCTACTTTACAGTTGGTTTAAACACCTCACAAACAAGAAAATAAACAGGTATAGAAAACAATAAAAATTAATAATATAAACACCTTGATTTATCTATCTGTTTATCTATTTATCTCTGAGTGACGCTTGGAGAAAATTTTGGCGACCAATTTGGTGAGATATTTCCAACTTGACGACTTTTTTTTAATGTTGCAATATTGACGGAAATGGCATCTAATCGATAGAAATGACGCCAAATCAATAAAATTAATTGCGTTTTGAAAGGGAATAGTATTCTAATGATGGTTCGAGAGCGTTTATCAAGTCCAACCATCCCACTTGGCGACAAATCTGGTGACTTTTTAAAATGTCGCCAAATTTATCAAATGTTATCAAATCGATAAAAATGTCGGTAAATCGATAAAAATGTCGGCAAATCGATAAAAATGTCGCCAATTCGATAAATATGACGCTAAATCAATGAAATTAATTTTGTTTTGAAAGGAGATAGTATTGTAATGAGGTTTCGGAAGCATTTATTTGTCAGTCCAACCTTCCCACTTGGCGACAAATTTGGCAAGTTTTTAAATGTCGTAAAATTTATCAAATTATCGCCAAATTGACGAAAATGTCGCCAAATCGATAAAAATGTTGATAAAATTTCTTCAAATTAATAAATATGCTGCAAAATTAATGAAATTAATTGTGTTTTGAAAGGGGATAGTATTGTAATGATATTTCGGTAACGTTTGCCTGTCAATCGAACCATCCCACTTGGCGACAAATTTGACGAAATTTTGAAATATCGCCAAATTAACGAAAATGTTGCCAAATCAATAAAAATGACACCAAATGGATAAAAATGAAGCCAAATCAATAAATTGTGTTTTGAAAGGGGATAGTAATTATAATGATGTTTCGGCAGCGTTTGTCTGTCAGTCCAACTGCTCCACTTGGCGACAATTTTGGCGAGTTTTTTAAAATGTCTCAAAAGTGAACAAAATTTCACAAAAATTAACGAAAATGTCGCTAAATCGATAAAAATTCAATATCTTGGAAAGAATAAAAGAATCTACTATAAGAAAAAGCCATTTCTCTGTTTGTCCGCCCGTGATGTTTGGTAAAAAATTTGGTAAAGAATTTGGCGGGATGTCGCAAATGTCGACAAATTGATAAAAATGAAGCCAAATGGGAGGTAATATTTTGCAAATTTTGAATTCCATCATGTGACAGGCATACTTTCTAGTAGATACAAAATAATTGAGAAAAACAAATAAATAAATACATACAAATAAGAATAAATTAAAAAAATAATAACAATAATACAAATAAATGAGAATAAAAGTGAAAAATAATTATGAACCATTTGGGTTTCGGAGGCTATATATGAGTTAAATTCGTCAAGAATAGCGGAAAATAATTAAAACCTGGAAATAGGAAGAACATTTTCTTGTTAAATTTTATATGTAACAAGAAAACTTTATATTTCCTACCAAGTAGCTGGATTTCCGAATAATACAAGAGATTTGGGCGCATATTTTTATAATATATAAAATGTGGAAATAAAGCGAGTTACAGGCAATACTGTAATTTAGCCTTCCTAACGAAAAAAACCATTTTAATCTTAAAGCACTGTTCCATCGATAACATATCTATCGATTTCCAACTATAATTTATTTACCTTTACATACCGGATAACACTCAATTAAAAAACTTTTAACGCCACAATGCGAAAAGACATTAATGCCATCAATGATTCCCCTTCCATTACCGAACTCCAACAAAAGAAGCTTCGAACAAATGGAAAAAAAGACAAAATATATGACCAACACATGACTTTCCCTTCAGGATCGAAATGCTGTAATTTGTTACTTATTGTTATTATTACCAGGATTTGTTTTATAAGTTTTATTAAACAAATTTACGCATAAAGTGGATACGCGCTTAAAGTACACCCCATTTGCAATGTTTACTTCCCTGTCAATTCATAGTATACGCGTATTCTACGCTATAAAATAAACAAATACGCTTTATAAATAAAGTAATGCGTATTTTTACGCACCAATTTTATAAACAAAAAAGAAAAATATATATATTTTTTAGAATCCCAAATTAAACAAGCAAGGTAACAATTTTAAGATATTTCATCATGAATTATATGATTAGTTATTTTTATGAAAAAAACCCATTGTTAATTATACTATAACGAATTTATAATTAAAGATTACTACTCTAGTTGGAAAATTGATGGGAATTTAAAAAATGCGATCCTAAAAATCCATAGTATAAACATTTTAAACTCATTTAATGAAGTTTATAAGGTATATCAATTGCGCTATCACATATACAATGTATGTGATAGCGGAACTATGTGTGTTTTGTTTATAAACACAAATAAAGAGTATAGTGCATTTGTTAAATCTTTTTTTTTTTTTCAATGTAGAAAGTCAGAAATTTTTATCCTGTTGGGCCCTGTAATTTTTTTATACAAAATACAATGTATTTAATAAATACCTGGAAATTTTAGGGAAATTGCACATGTGTTAAAAATTACTCCTTTGGAAAGCAAAATACTCCTATAAATCAAGTCAGGGAGTATTTTTACTCTTCTGGAAAAATTGTAGCTCGATCTCTGCGATTAGGGAAAGTATTGTGTGTGGGTCAGACATACAGCTTTTGGATTTAGAGGTTTTGAGCATTTGAATGTGAATCGACAATTTTTTCAATTTGAGTGACTATGAGTCTATAACCACAATATTAAATTGAGCAAATCGCATTAAATTTGTTGTTATGCTCTAAAGTGATGAATGTAAGAGGCCTATTGATTTTCGAAATGAACAAAATTTTTCTAAGTGAACAAACCAAAGGAAGGGTCTCAAGTTTTGAAACATTTTTTTCGACAATCGAAAAAGAAAAAAAAGTTCTGAAAACATAATAAAGTTTATAATAGTTCGAAAATAACTGCTTTATATTTATTTTTTTTAATGTAATAGCAAATGACCTCATTTATAGAACACCATTCTTAAGATATTTCACGGAGTCTGAAATAGAAAATAAATAAATAATAAAAAAGTATATTTCCATTAAACGTTAAATTGAATTAAATAGTTATATTGAAAACGTGAATTATTTGTAAGCGTACTTATATCCTGAAATGAATAAACACCATTATTTAGGAGTCATAACGAGCTGTTTTCGAGGTATCGGAAATATGTTGGATACATCAGATATTTTTATCCAAATAATATATTCACTATATTTAAGCATAATTAATATTTTATTTTATTTTGATTTTTACCGGTCTTTCTAAAAAAGGTCATTTCTATTTTTCTAATCTGTACCAAAATCTGAACAGAAACTGGGTAAATGTAGGATAGAATTGATTGCTAAATTTTATACAAATCGGGCGGAATTTCAGAGCTATAATGGATATGGACACATATACAACACCCACACACGGCCACACTCATGCGCACAGGAACGTCGCGTTAAAAATGGTCAATCCGTGTTCTATGGAACGCAAAATGTGGAAAATCCGTTGGAAAACTCCTTTTCTAAATTTCGACCGACTTCCAATATTTTTCCTATTGCATGGTAGGCAAGTAAAAAAGAAAAATACACACTCGTCTCCAAATTATTGAAATTCAACTTACCTTAATGAATAAAACTTTTTCAGCATAATGCATTCTTCCACGAATAGCATATTTATCGATTTCCGGCGATAGCTAATTTACCTTTTCATCTCGTATAGGACTCAATTAAAAAACTTTTAACCCTCAATACGAAAGAGAGATTAATGCCATAAGCATTCTCGGGCACCATTAGGGGCTCCAACAAAAGAATTATTGAACCATAGAAAAGTAAAAAGAAATCCGATTTGTTCACGACACGACTTTCTCTACCAGCTAACAAAATGTGAGTTACGCTCCCATTGCTGATAGCAGAATCTATGAACCGGTTTTATCCATGCACTCGTCGGTTGAATAAGTAAAGTAAATCAATAAGTAAACTGAACTTTGTGAAAAGGATAGAGAAAACTAGAGCAAAGTAAATACGCACATTGATGCAGCATATAGCTGTTTCGAGGATACGCTGGATCCTCTTCGTCAGTGCAAGGAGACCAACAAACCCGAAGTCCAAAAGAGGAATGGGTTGGATTTCGGGTTTGTTGGTGGTCTTGCACTGACGAAGGGGATTCAGTGTAGCCTCGAAACAGCTGTACGCTGGTTTATTGTGCTGGTTTATTACAGCTGTGCTTATTTATTTTTCTCTAGTTTTCCTTAAGTAATATTTTGCAACACAATAGGTACAATTTTATCATATAAATGAATGTATAACAGTGGGGTAAAGGATTGCAGTCAAAGGCGATATCTGTATTGGTAGCAAAGGAACTTGATACATACAGTAAAGTTCTAAAAATCCAACATGTTCGGGACTTCAGCGGTGACGGATAACCACGTTTGACAGATTATCGGATGTCAAACTAAAATGCGGCAAAAAATGGGAAAAATTATTTTTAAATAAAAAAAATCTGATGTGGGTAACACATGACTTTCCTTATATAAAGCAATGAATTTACTACTTTAACAGTAAAAATAATACGTTATCCTTATAGTAGATATATTCTTTCCGAGATATTGAATTTTCGTCAATTAGTCGTCATTTTCATTGATTTAATCTCATTTTTATCCATTTGGCGCGAGTTTTTCGTTAATTTAGCAACATTTAAACAAGTCGCGAAGTTGGCGATATTCCACCAAATTCGTCGCCAAAATCTAGCTAAGCGTTATGGATGGAGAAATAAGTTATTCTTATAGCAGATAAATGACTATTGGCTTTCAAATACAAAAGTATTAATCAAATTATCTTTTTTCATGAATGGAACGAGCTAGATCCACGAGAATGATGTCACCCAATTTATCGCATGATATTACATATGAAAAGTGAACATGTTTCTCAATATGTAATACTTTTTTTTTATTTTACATGATTTTTTGATACTTTTTTTTAAAAAATGTGCAATATCTCGAGAACGGTTCATGCTAGCGTTCTAAAATTTATGTTAATCGTTTTCTAGTGAAAAATTACATAAGAAAAGTCTATTTGCGTAACTTTATTAAAGGTTTTGATTTTTTCAAAATTTCACTCGAAAATTTAGGGGGATTCTGAACATTCGATTGCGTATAAAAACAATATGCTTCCAGTATTCATGGATTGTGATTTTTGTACCGAATTTCGTTCGAATCGGTCCATTCGTTCATCAGTTATCGTCTCCACAGACTCACTGATACACACACACAGGTATCACCTAAAAAATGTTTGATTTGTGATCAGGGATGCTTGAAACGTGCTCTCGCGTCGAAAACTCGAATTCGAATATCCGACCTCGTCACAATACTTTCCTTACACGTATACATTATGTTTATAAGGAAAGTAATAACTGAATAAATGTGGTAGTTATTTGCCTAAAACGTTACACTGACGGGATAACGTTGTACAATATGTAAAAAAGACAAAAACAATTAAAAATAATTTTAAAATTATATGGTAAACTTCAATGAACATAAATCTGTTTAGAGTATAAATTTAGTCTTTTACAGTAAATGCACGCATTACAGCCGGACAGATCCTAATATCATTCGAGAGGCGTGTCTGAATATTATGCGTGGCGATCCATTGTATGCTGGATTAACGGAAGTTTACGGTACCACAACTTTTCAAATTTTTATGGTAAGGACAAATTCTGGCCTACCACGCAGCCAGCATCTAATTGTTTGGGACCGTCTCCTATAAGTGTGTTTGGTGACTAAAGATCTTTAGCCAGAGGAAATTTTTAACGGATGCAATGTAGGACTGTACTTTTAGGTCCCTATCGAGGTTTGCAAAACTGTGCCATAGAGCAAGCTTACTTGCAGTCAGATAGGATGTAGGACTGTACTTTTCAGCTCCTGTCGAGGTTTGCTAAAATGCACCATATAGCAAGTTTACTGCCTTTGCAGATAACGATTTCCATAAGTGTTATCTTCAATGGAAGCATAATCCCGACTTTGGGAACATGTTCTGTAATTGGGTTCTGTAATTATAGCATATTTTGATTTTATCGGAGCACAATGACAAATAACTGACGTAAGTTTCCACTCTACTTTTTCATATATTCATATTTCATAGTGGTTTATTTACTATTATAATCAGCATCAGATACAAACAAATTTTTATTGACCTTCCTTCTCAAGATAATATTTAAAAATATTTTATTTATATTCCTAAAAATATTATTATTTTTAAAGTGGCAATATAACTCTCACTCCGATAGATTGGAATCATTTGGATTACATAGGCTCTTTTAATGTCTTTTACATCCGCAGATAAATTCAAACTATGTATTATTTCCCAGTAATGCCGAATATTCGATTGCGTTTAGAATAATCGAATTTCAGTATTCACTGATTATAATAATCGTACAAAATTTTTTTTCGAAACGCTTTATTCGTATGCGAGATATTGTGCCCACAGGCTCACTAACACACATTAACATATACACTCACTAACATACACACTCACTAACATACACCTCTATGAACGAGTTTTGTGACTAATAAACTTTGCCTTTGCATACAGATATATCAATCACCTCAAAAATTTTCGATTCGAGGTCAGGGATGTTTAAAACCCGAATTCGAATTTTTGACCTCATTACAATATCTTCCCTATTATACGATGTATACCGAGAGAGTAAAATTGTAAACTTCAGTTGTGGTATATCTCATATATTAAACATAATAAAAAAATTAAATATCAAAGTTTTGATATTTAAGAAGGATATTTAGAATTCAAATCAATTGATTTTTTTAAATAAATATTTAAAATATCCATTTTAGTTTTTCCATATTTCAATAAAAAAATCATTCAAAAGATATTGTTACTGTGGTTCTATAACTATACATACTCGTAGGGCAGAATAAATAAAAGTCCATTCCAATTATTAGCAATTAACCTAACTTAGAATTACTTTTTATTTTTTACTACCAGCATAAATTCATTCAGGGTCCGATAACTCCTTCACCTTTTCACCCTAGTTCATTGCGAAAACAGATTAACTCCGTAAATGATTTCACCACGATTATGGCTCTAACAAAAGAAGCAACTAAAAATAGAAAGTTAAAAGTAATGTATGTGGACAAATACATGACTTTCCCTACACTTTCTTTCCTGTAGCGTGAATTCAGAAAATGTCATATACTTTTTCTCATTTAGAATTAAGTTCGAAATCTGTGGCACAATAATACTGACATTTAATCAACACCGAATATTCAAATTTTTCGGCTTTGGCGAGTTTGTTGCTCTAAGCAGAACTTATTAATACCAGCCTGCTAAATTATCACAACACGGAAAAATCAATCAAAATATTGATAAATCAATCAAAATATATAAAATCAATCTAATTGATACTCACCTAAACTGCTAATCTCATACTCAAAGCTTGTAAATCCGTCAAAAATTCGAATTAAAATTTTCGACCCAGTCATAATACTTTCACTATACAATGACGTAGGCAGGAAGGGGACATATCTCCATTAGCGAAAATTTTACATTAGCTCGCTATAAGGTCCATATTGGAAAACTAAATCTAACATTGTAACACTATAGTCGTTCATACACCTGTTCCCGAAATCCTGGCCACGTCTATGCTATACTCATAAATTACTCGATTAACTAACTATATGTGAAATTTTGATTCGATCAAAACAAAGCTTTCTGAATTATGTTGGATTTACCGCCGCGTGCTTAACCTTTGGAAGGCAGGAAAATTAAAACATAATACGGTTGCATTAAAAATTAAATTCAATATTAACAAGATCAGTTTAAACGGGCGCAGAATTTTGATTCTATGATAGAGGTTTACACGAGGCGAAATTTTAGATTTAAATTCGTCCTGCTCCAATGGTAACAGAATCTGAATCTGACATGACCCCAAAGATATTTTGTAATCTAGAGGAAAAGCCTGATACAGCTCTAATATATTTGACTCTCAGGTCGGTCCAAACTGTTACTTTTTCAAATGTCTAAAACCATAAATCAGAACTGCGCTCAGAATTATTAAAAATTTGTTTAGTTTTATCCCGCATTGTTGAAATTGACAATATAAGAAAGAAAAACATGTTTTCTATTAATATCTATATGATAGATTTCTATATTGATTTTGCCTTTCGAGACTCCTGTAGAAGTCCTCTGGTGACGTAGAGTCGTAGCACACTTTTAGTATATACTAGGGGATAAAACCTAACGGAGTGAGATTTTTGATTTCCCCTTCTGAAGGCAAAAGGAAGGAGAAAATGCAGTTCTATCGAAAAGTTTTCAGACTCCCCAAAAAATCCTAAGGGACTAAGAAGTCTGAATATTTGCATATTTATAGTATTATTCACAGGACAGAACCTAACTGAGCGGGATTTGCGTTTTCTCTCCCAAGGACAGCCACAATGGGGGAGGAATGGAAGGCTTTTCAGACCTTCCAGAAGTCTTCTTTACTTCTTTCCTTCCGGTGACTTAAAAGGATGCGACGTTGCACACTTATAGTATTACTTATAGTCAGGGGTGTAGCTCAGTTTGGCTGCGCCCCCTCCGCGCTGATTGAAAGCGCCACCCGCGCTGCTTAAAACATTACGCTCCCTTACCATCCCCTTTTGACTTAGCTTTCATGTTATCATATCACTTCATTTTTAAAAACTTCCCATTTTTAAAGTAGAGTGTCTTACGGTTTATATTATATATAAATATAGTATTAATATAAAAAGTTAAACATGTAATTTATATTTTAATGCCAAAGGAGTTTTTGTGATCTCCTTATATTTCAATTTTGAGCTGCTTATGCCGTAGACAGAGTGCGTAGGATTTCAGAAATAAAGCCCAGGTTGAAAAACGTAAATCTGTGTATTCTGCCTGCAAGGATAGTTTAGGATAAACGTGGTATTTATTCAATCTGATAAAATTAAATCTCATTTTTTACTTTCCTTATATACATAATGTATAAGGAAAGTATTGTGACGGGGTCGAAAATTCGAATTCGAGTTTTCGACGGGAGAGCACGTTTCAAGCATCCCTGATCACGAATCAAACGTTTTTGAAGTGATGTCTGTGTGAAGTGATAAGTATGTGTGTGTGTGTGTGTGTGTGTGTGTCAGTGGGTCTGTGGAGACGATAACTGACGAACGAATGGACCGATTCGAACCAAATTTGGTACAAAAATCACAATCTGTAAACACTGGAAGCCTATTGTTTTTATACGCAATCGAATGTTCAGAACCCCCCTAAATTTTCGAATGAAACTTTGAAAAAATCGTCAAAAAATCAAAACCAATAATAAAGTTACTCAAATAGACATTTCTTATGTAATTTTTCATTAGAAAACGATTGACATAAATTTTAGAACGCTAACATGAACCGTTCTCGAGATATTGCACATTTTTCAAAAAAATTATCAAAAAGTCATATAAAATAGAAAAAAAATATATTTCCTATTGAGAAACATGTTCACTTTTCATATGTAATACCATGTGATAAATTGGATGACATCATTCTCGTGGATCTAGCTCGTTCCATTCATGAAAAAAGATACTTTGAGTAATACTTTTGCATTTGAACGCCAATTTATCTGTTGTAAGAATAACTTATTTCTTCGTCCATAACGCTTGGCGAGATTTTGGCGACGAAATTGGCAAAATGTCGCCAACTTGGCGACTTTTTGAAATGTTGCCAAATTAACGAAAATCTCGCCAAATGGATAAAAATGACGATAAATCAATGAAAATGACGACTAATTGTCGAAAATTCAATATCTTGGAAAGGATATTAGTATCTACTAGAAGAAAAACCTATTTATTTTACTTTAAAGTAGTAAATTCATTTCATTATATAAGGAAAGTCATGTGTTGCCCACATCAGATTTTTTTCTCTAATAATTAGCTCCCCTACAAACTCTCTTAACATTGCGAGTCCTTAGCTCCACTACTGCTAACGAGTTAGTATATAATACTACCTCGGTGGCTACTGCTTATAGTATCGGCAGCGGGGCGGGACAAATCCAACTGAGGCAATTTTCAATTAAGATGATTATATTGTTAAGCACCATACATTTATTTAATGAAATAAAATTCATTAAAAAAATGTCGCAACTTAATTTTTTAAAAGTGTTATTATCTTTCTGTGTCTTTGATAGGTATAAATACTAGTTAATTAAGCACTAGGCATAAATACATGGCCCACTCAATAAGTCTCCGGTCTAACTAACAAAAACAATTTTTTTTTTAGAAATTCGACTTTATTCATCAACATACTCTCCTTCAAGAGTGATACATTCATTCCAACGCTCCTCTAACTTTTCGATGCCTTTTTTGTAGAACGATTTGTCTTTGCTCTCAAAATAGGCCTCAGTTTCGGCAATCACTTCTTCATGTGAGCTAAATTTCTTTCCCTGGAGAATCTTTTTGATGTCTGCAAAAAGCCAGTAGTCGTGGGGGCCAGATCTCGAGAGTACGGTGGGGGAGGAAGCAATTCGAAGCGTAATTCATAAAACTTAACCATCGTTTTCATCGACTTGTAATAATGCCATGCAATATTCGCTATTGATAGTTTTACCTTTCTCGAGATAGTCGATGAACAAAATACCATGCGCGTCCCAAAATACGGATGCCATAACCTTGCCAGCTGACTTTTGGGTTTTGGGTCGCTTTGGACGACTTTCATCGGCTGATGTCCACTCAGCTGACGATCTTTTTGATTCAGGTGTAGAAGACCCAGACCGTCCGACTCGTCCAGGGGACTAAGAGCACCTTTTGATTCATGATGCAGGTGTGTAGTAATGGATCCATGTTTCATCCATTGTCACATACCGACGCAAGAAATCCTACTTATCTCGCTTGAACAGCTCCAAACTGCGCTCTGAATCGTCGACGCGTTGTTGTTTTTGGTCCGGTGTGAGCAAACGCGGCACCCACTTCGAAAGCAACTTACGCATGCTCAAATTTTCGTGTAAAATTGTAAACACACTACCTTCTGATATCTTTAAGGTGTCAGCTATCTTACGCAACTTCACTTTATGATCTTCAACCTACTTTATGGTCTCTCAAAACTATTTTGTGGACTTTTTTATGTTTTCCGGAACAACTGCCGATTTTGGGCGACCAGAGCGTTCAGCATCATCGGTGTTTGTACGACCGCGTTTAAATTCAGCATACCAGTCAATAATAGTTGATTTCCCTGCTGCAGAGTCTCCATAACGCTTATCAAGCCACTGTTTGGCTTCAACAATATTTTTCTCCATCAAAAAAACAATGTTTAATCAACACACGAAATTCTTTTTTATCCATTATTTTGAAAATTACAAAACTGTGGTCACTAAAACCACTGTAACCTATAAACTAATTGTCAGAATGTCCAGAATGTCATGAAATTTTGACACGTGTCGTTTGGAGTTTGGTACTTTTCAGAAATCATATGGGTCTGTCAACAGTGTTGCCATATATGTGTCAGACCGGAGATTTATTGAGTGAAGTGTTACAGTAGTTACTTAGTCTGGTTTGCTTCAAAAATTTTCAACTCATCCTGAGCGCGACTCGAAACTTTCTAAGAGAAACTTGGCAAGAACTTGTCTGTGGGTGGCACTTGTTTTACCTCCTTGGGTTCAGCCCGAGCGATGCATATCTCTTCCACAAAATACCATGCATTCTTTTGAAAGTTGGGATGGGTGGAGGTTCGGATTGAGAGAGGATATGGAACACTACATAAAAGCAGTTTCAACCGTTCAAGAAACTTTTGTGCACAAGATATTTATTTACCCCCATTAGTCACCGGATTCTGGAATTCCTCCGGCATACTTCTACTTTCTGGGAATGGCAATACAGTTTCAACTCTATGTGGCCACAGACTCTCATTCGTCGGTGGAACAATAAAGCACTTCTTAAGCCCATTGTTTCTGGAATTGCATTTTTCTTGAAAAGTTCTAATCGTCCTTAATTAGAAATCTTTTAACACTCACGGCAAGAGATTAATATTTCACCCCAATAAAATCCCTACCCGCTTTTGTTCGGGAGAGGAACAAAGCGAACGCAGAACGAATGGAATGAATAATCGAATGGAGGGAAAGACTAAGTCCGACTTCAATCATTCCGTTCGAAAAAGAATCCGCGCCAGCTTCATTTATTTATTGGGAAGCTTTTAGGAAGATTAGGATGTGTCTCTTCACCACCTCTGTCTAGTCTCAGCACCCTTTTTTTTTTTTAAGTAGCGTATATATTTTTTTTTTTTTTCTGGATAAAAGATGACGCTGAGATTTGAGGAGAATTTGATGGAGTTGGTAAAATATTGGATGATAATTTGAATCAAAATGCGAATTTTTGGATATACATATTAGTTTTTCTCCGTATATCACCTGTGCGGACTGCGCATTCCCCAGTTCTTCGCGTAATATATAGGCAGAAACGGATAATACAGTTGAGTGAAACCCGCAGAAATGAATGAACTAGCTAGAGATTGGGAAATTTATTCTCTATATCTGATATTTACATTTACTGATGCCAAGTAAACGAACTTATACAGGATTCCAAGGAAGTGGCTTTACAAGGAAAGGTCGAGGAGTGTGCACGATAGACCTATCAGACTATTTTTTATCGAATAAAAACGATTGCAGCATCACTAGTGGAGAATTTTAAAAGCTAGGATAGCGAATTCGACATAATTATGGTTATTGCCGAATTATTTGCCCTGTTCAAGACCGCTAAAATAAACAATCGTTACCTGCAAGGGAATCTAAGGCAATCTTGTTCCAAAAACATTCCTTCAATAATACACATTTACATAAGAGAAATAATATTTTCGCGTACTTTGACAAGCATTGCAGGTGTCATCGTGTTACAGTCCCTGATAATATGACTTTTTGTATATTTTTTCTTCCCTTTCAAGTACGTCTTTTCTTTGTTCCCGTTGTCGATTTCCATTAGATAATACCCTACAACAGCATTTCCCAAATGGCGAGTCGCGATCCAGCACCGGACCACGAAAGCACAATGCTGGGTCGCCAAAAACAGTTCTCGAAAACATAGGTGTTTCGTTTTTCACTAAACTTTAAAATACGAGTTAATAACGTAGGATCGGGACTTTTGAATGGATAATTCAATTAATCGAGACGAACGACGCTTTCCGCCCGCGTGCGTCGTTTTGCATTCTTCCACATCGACAGAATATCAATAATGGATTTTTGGCTGCCTTGTCTTCAAGCGTACCCAGTTTTAGCAGAAAAAGCAACATTTTCAATGTTTTTTGTCACAACCTATAAAAGTGAAGCAGGCTTTTCAACATTGGTTTTCCTAAACAATAACTATGGAAACCAATTGGTAGTCGAACCAGATCTAAGAGTAAAGATATATTTTTCTTCAAACCTGAAGTTTCTAGTTACAAGAAATAGCATCACACTTCTCATTAACAAATTATTTGGTTTTTCTTTGATTTCTTTGCATTTTTGTAAGAGTAATTGCTTCTTTATTATAATATATGTAAGTTGTATACATTTAAATCTGTTTTATTTTACCTATAGGCCAGTATAGGCGATAAAAATTTTAGTGGGTCACGAAGGACAAGTATAAAAATTACCGGAACACGGAAAAAAAAGTTTAGGAAACGCTGCCCTACAACTTTACAATGAGTTTTTTTTCGCAGAGTTCGTTAGTCAAAATTTTTAAATTCTCCACTAGGTTTGCTGAAATCTCGTTATCCGATCTAGCATGGTCTTTTTGCCATAGATAGAAGTGGGTCAGATCGCAATTCTAGTTGAGGAAAAAATAGTGTTGTTAAATCAATTTTTTTTTCTATTTAACACAGTTCTTAGATGGTAGGCCACTTTATGGAAGTCATTAAGTAATGCATCCGTAGAAGGAATTTCATGGATAGCCATTACAAATTTAAGTGAAGCTCAACAATCATTTATCTATCTGCTCCAGTATCTGCATGAGCGTCAAACTTTGGGTGCTGCTGTATATGTTCGTATTGTGTATTTATTGAAATAATTTGGTAGAGATATTTTATAATGATAAGTAAACATTTTAACACATTCCATTTTAAAATTAATTTCCTTACGTTTTCAGTAATATCGATTCCGATAATGACTCTGGCATTTCTGAGGACTTAAATATGCATCAGGATTGAAAGAAGCTTTAAAAAATATCTGTTTTAAAAAAATAAATCACTTCGGAACCAATACCGAACCTTTTTGGGGTTATTTCACTAATAGAAAGAATAATTAATTCATGTTTTACCAAAACTCACAGGTGAATCAAATATTGGCTAAATAATGGAGAATGACAATGTTAACTATATACTGAATGTTAACTATATACTGAAATTTTCGAATCGACAGCATAAAGTCCCTTAATAATATGATTTTTTCCCCATTCAAAATTGCAATTCTGGCCCACTGGGTGTAAGCAACAATGTGAATTAGAGAGAGAATATTACAGCGTACTTGAAAGAATAATACCGCGTACTTGAAGGAATATTAGAGCGTACTTGAATATTATTGTGTGCTTGAACGAATATTACCGCATACAAATGTCAAAAAATAGGGGCCAACTCTAAGAGGCCTCCATTAGGAAGTGATCAAAAACAATTATCGACTGCTATTCAATTTGTGATCATTTTTTCTGATTCGGTTCTCTGATCTTTAAGTCTCTTCTTCGATAATTGAAAGAAGCCTGGGTGCATTAATCTGCTTTTGCAGATGAGTTTTCTAATTGGAGGTGATTAGCAGGAAATAGAAAGTGGAAGTTTTCTGAAGCAGAGGGTAAGCAGATTTCACTAATGATAATATTGAGACAAGACAAAGACCATATGTAGTGTCTGATTACATTGAATGATATAAATACGCGAAAGTGTGCAAGGGATTTGATTCAGATAAATTTCAAATAAATAGGGCATTTATGTTAAATCATTACAATATATTCTTATGGTCAAGTTGTTTTGTAAAGAGAGAGAAAGATAATGAAAAAAAAAAAAAATGAAGCTGGCGCTAACGTCAGCAGAACTATCCTCTGCTTATTATTCTCTGCACAAATGACGTAACTTTTATCGTACAAATAACAAATATGGGACAAAGTTATGGATTTTGGAGAAATTCCTCTCCTCCTCCAGACAAAAATTTTAAATACACTACAGAGGTGTGTGAATCACGGATATTTTTGAGGTTTGATTTATCTGACTGATAAAAAGCTAACATAGAATCTTTTGTAAATTTTAATTTAAAAAATAAAAATGAAAATTTCTAATTTTAATTTGCAAAACAAAACATAATTAAGGTACAGAGGTATGTATTTGATATATTTTTTTTAACTGATTAAGCTGATAGATAATTGACGTAAAGTTTCTCATAAGTTTTAATTTTAAAAAAAAATTTAAATTTCGATTTTGAATTAGCAAAAAACCGTTTATTGAATACATTATTTCGTAGGAAAACAAAAAGATTATGCCACACGTCTGATGCCGGTGAAATTCCGAGTTTTTTCTCTCAGAGATAAAAATAGTCATTGGTTTGCCAGCTTAATATAACGTATGTCTATGCATCTGGTGGTGCGAGGTTTAATGCAGCTAAATATTCAATATTCATATGTCGTTTTCATTCATACAATTAAGTTACATACAAATAACTATTAAGTTACATACAAATAACTATTAAGTTATATACAAATAACAAGAGAGGTACTTTAAAAAACTGCATTTTTTGCTTTTATTTTGTTATTAATTACCTTTAAAATTTTAGGTAAGTCAGCTAATGCCGCTAAAAATCCAACATTCGTATGCCGTTTTTATTTATACAATTAAGTTACATACAAATAACTATTAGGTTACATATAAATAACAATTAAGTTACATACAAATAACGAGGGGGGTACTTTAAAAAACTACATTTTTTACTTTTATTTGTTATTAATTACGTGTACGATTTTAAGTATGTCACCATTATTTAAAACAAAATTGTTTAGAACTAATTTCTGGTTTTAACCGAGCATTTCGTAATTTGAGTATGGTACTAAAACCGCTTAATACCTAATTGTGTATTAACATAATCAGGTATTAAGCGAATTAAACATTGGACATATCGAACCACTATTTGTGTTCCTTTGAAGTTCGTTATTAACACTTTTGCACTTCTTTTGACTAATAGAAAGGCAATTATGATAAAATTAGCATTTTTACCAATATCAGTTTTATTACTTTCCTTATATACATAATGTATAAGGAAAGTATTGTGACGGGGTCGAAAATTCGAATTCGAGTTTTCGATGGGAGAGCAAGTTCATGTATCCCTGATCTCAAAGCAAACATTTTTGAAGTGGTGTGTGTGTGTGAAAGTATGTGTGTGTGTGTGTATGTGTCAGTGAGTCTGTGAAGACGATATTTCACGAACGAATGGAGCGATTCGAATGAAATTTGGTACAAAAATCACAATTCATGAATACTGGAAGCCTATCGCTTTTAATCGCAATCGAATGTTCAGACACCCCCTAAATTTTCGAGTGAAATTTTGAAAAAATCATCAAAAAATCAAAACCTTTAATAAAGTTACGCAAATAGACATTTCTTACGTATTTTTCTTTAGAAAACGATTGACAAACTTCAGAACGCTAGCATGAACCGTTCTCGAGATATTGCACATTTTTCAAATAAATTTATAAAAAAATTCTAGAAATTAAAAAAAATATATTAACTGTTGAGAAACATGTTCACTTTTCATATGTAATATCATGCGATAAATTGAGTGACATCATTCTCGTGGATCAAGATCGTTCCATTCATAAGAAAAGGTACTTTGAATAATACATTTGTATTTGAATGCCAATAGTCAATTATCTGCTTTAAGAATAACTTATTTCTCCGTCCATAATGTTTGGCGAGATTTTGGCGACGAATTTGGCAGAATGGCGCCAACTTGACGACTTTTTTAAATGCTACCAAATTAACGAAAATCTCGTCAAATGGATAAAAATTACGCTAAATCTATGAAAATGACGACTAATTAACGAAAATTCAATATCTTGGAAAGAATATAAGTATCTACTATAAGAATAACCTATGTTTTTTGCTGTAAAAGTAGTAAATTCATTGCATTATATAAGGAAAGTCATGTGCTGCCCACATCAGATTTTTTTTTCACATGCTATTATACAGAATAAGCATAGCTTTATAGAAAAATTTCTAATTAAAGATATTTTGCATTAGAAAACACGTATAAGACCTCTTGAACACATTTCGAATATTTTCAGGAAGTTGACGTGTATGCAAGACATTAGCCATAATCCTTATTTTTAAAATATTTTAGATACGTACTGATTATTGATGAAAATATATTTCACATTTGCTTATTCCGTTCATTTTAGCGTCAGTATAGATGTATTTCGTCCAGTGTTGCCAACATTTGGATGAACAATATAGCTAGAATTCTATCGAAAATTGGCTAGATTTCCAAAATTTATTGATACCCTTCATAAGTGCCGTAGCAAACATAGCCATTTTATAGCTAGATATAACTATTTTTGAATCTAAACATTCCAAAAAATGTCTTAAATTAGGTTATAAATAAGGTTAACTTAGTCCCACAGATTTTGCTACGTAGCTTTTAGTATATAATTTTAATAGCAATAAAGAATACATACTTAAATTCCATTTGCAAACATTGGCCAAGAAAATCACTAACGTTTCTTCATTAAGTAACTGAAAGTGACTTATATCGATTTTTATTGAACCGTTCGATCATCTGTTCTATTCATTCGACACTCTTTTGTTCCTTTTTCTGACAATGAAATAAAGCAGGTTGTTTTGTGTGAGTAGGAGGCATTACTGCTCTTCCGCCATTAAAAGTTTTCTAATTGAAGACGATTAGACGGAAATGGAAAATGGAAAGAAGAGATGGCTGAGAAGGAAGGGACTGAGGAAATTTTAGCAATGGCTGCGAAAAAAAGTCTGCCACGAGAAATTACGGCATGTTTCCTGAATAAAATACCGATGTAACGAACAAGTAGCTTTATCTTAAGAGTTGTCGCAATAAAGTATTCATGTCTCAATCGATTTTCTTATTAATCGATAGTGATAAAAAATCAATGGGTTTTTTGTTTTTACTATTAAAATTCAATCCAATTTCATGGAAATAGTTGGATTCTTCCGGGAGATATTGCGATTGCACTCTCTCTGTGGAAAAGTTAAAATTATAATGTCTCGAGAATGATGTATATTGAATTTTACTACTCTACACAGAACTTATTTAGAATATTTGGACAAGTGGTTGAAGCATCTGCAAGTTATCTTTTGTTTCTCTTGGAAAACCATCAACGAGCTACTAGATTGGTATTATGTAGAATCAATACCCAATTAATGAAATTATTGGGTATTTTATTAATTGTATATAAATTGTTGGTACTCAATTGGTACTATTTTATTAATTGGCTATAACAGAATTCAATACCTAATTAATAAAAATAGTACCAACTCAGGATGTAAAGTTTTTTGATCACCTTAGTAATTTGAAGAAATTTACGTAAAATATATATACATCATGAAGAGTACTAATAATTAAAATCAAGGACAAAGTGTTTTTAAAAAAACGAAAGGTCTTTTACTTAACACATCCTAAAAGGCGTACAAAATATGTTAAAAACTGCCAGAGCGCTGTCGGACGTATATACGCCCTTCACCAGTGGCTACAAGGCGTATATACGTGGCGAATGAAGGGCGTATATACGTCCGAAAGCGCTCTGGCAGTTTTTAACATATTTTGTACGTCTTTTAGGATGTGTTAAATAAAGGACCTTTCGCTTTTTTAAAAACGCTTTGTCCTTGATTTTATTTATTGAATGCAGACGTGATATCAATCTTGATTATTTGTACTAATAATTGCTGTGCTATAGGCAAGGGCGGCTCTTATGGGGCCAGGGGAATTTTAGGTTCGGTCGGCCTTTCGAACTCAGAAATAAAAATACACAGCATAAAGGACAATTAACCAAATTTACACATTACAACCAGTTTACAGTATGTAATTGGAACTCAGAAGCTATACATATAGAAGGGTACATGCATAAAAATAGCACAATAGAAAGTATTTCTATACTTGACAACTGAAAAATATGTTAGTAAATTTCGAAAAATAATAATGTATACAAAGCATGCATTTGCAAGCTGAAACATGTGTTAGCCAGGCACTTAATAGGAAATTTAATAATATAAAGATGTATTTTAACACTTATTAGTGAGTTAGAGGGGGCGTAAAAATAATATGACCTTATGAACAGGAAATATAGTGACTTACTATATATTCTGTTCATTAGGTCATATTATTTTCATGCCCCCTCTAACTCACTAATCAGTGTTAAAATGCATCTTTATTATATCACTATACAGGGTGTCCCAGAAAGATTAAAACGCGCTTTAATTCCTTACCTGTTGGAGATAAGTGGGCATTGTAAATTGCAAAAATGTTGAAAGTAACGCAGGAAATAAGACTACGTTAATGAAATAGTCTTCCCATTCATTTTCAAAAAGCTACACTTTTTAAATTTTTATACGACCCCCTTAGACAAATTTGGTCGATCAGAAAATTTTTATTTTTAATGCAACAAGATCATTAAAAAAACCCGCATATCAGTATCTTTAAAATTGAGCGAGTTATATTTAATTGAAAATTGAACATTGTGAATGGGGACCCTCTATCAAATTAGAAATGTAAATTTGTGACATACCACAAAAAAGATAAAACTGAATGATAATACATAGGATACCCAACCGCGTAGTGAGTACCACTGCTTTATATGATTTCTGTCTGTGTAAGGCTTTATTTAGATGCATTTGTGATAAAAATTTTTGACACATTAACGTATTTTTGATCTAAACAATTTCCATCGTCAATTTGTTTATGATCCCTATTTTCACTGATGAAACAGCCTTTCACATGGTACGGAAAAGTGGCATAAGTCAGATTTTTTCCCTTTATCATAATTCAGTTGATTTTAAAGATACAGATATGAGGTTTTTTTTAATGATCTTGTTGCATTAAAAATAAAAATTTTCTGATTGACCCAATTTGCCCAAGGGGGTTCTATAAAAATTTAAAAAGTGTAACTTTTTGAAAATTATTGGGAGGACTATTTCATTAACGTAGTCTTATTTCCTACTTGCTTTCAACATTTTTTGCAATTTACATTGCCCACTTATCTCCAACAGGTAAAGAATTAAAGCGCGTTTCTATCTTTTTGGGACACCCTGTATAACATCCTAGGGGAAAAATTACTGATTGGTAATAAAGGATGTTCAAAATCTGCAGATCCATCCAAATCCAAGATTCGGATTTTTGACATGATCACAATATTTTACTCTTTACAAACGAGTAACGAGTATACTTAGTTCTATAGGGAAAGTAAAAAAAAAATTCACATACAAGCTTAAGGGTGTATGCATTTATTTGGAAAAAAATATAACCTGTGTCTCTGACAAACAGTGTCGAGTGACATTAACAGCCGCGACTCCCATTTCCTTGGGTGTAACGTGTTAAGAAGTGCGGGTGGTACCGATACCTGGGGCGACAGTAATATGGCCGCCCCTATTTCGCCCACACACACTCGGGTAAGTGTTAGTTAAAGTGTGATGGTAATAACCTTGAATGCTCTCAAGTTTACCTCATGATGGGCTTATTCCACCCATAGCTTCTACTGTTACTGCTGTTTGTCACTTTTGACATTTATGATGCCATATGGTTTATGAAACCTTATAAATATAGTACAAGGAGTTGCAGAGGTTCCCGAATTCTCGTAAATGGGAGAGTGGAATGAAGATTAAAAGTTTGAGAATTTTTTTTTATCTCATTTAAAGGCATTTCATTATTATAGCGAGTTAAATCAGATATTAGAATTTTCGTGCAATACAAAGTAAAAGTCAGGTATGCTAAACAGAAAAAAATGGCAACCTTATGTCAAATAAGATGGGCGGCACAAGAAGGGATGCTTTTTATCTATGTAGACTAGACAAATGTTGGGGGTGAATCTTCCATGCTCAATGTTCCTTTCTTAACTAGAAAAGTTTTATGTGGGGAAAGGCTAAAATTTATTTTTGCTTAGGCCGGGTATCCTAAATAGAAAACAAGAAAGGTCAATCATGAATAAAGCATTGATTATGAAACACTTTCCAACTGCAATGCAATTTAAACATCTCTATAATGCGATACATTCAGCGGTAATATTTTAAAAATTATCACAATACGACAATAATTCATTATATTTGAAAACTTAAAACTTCATCGAAAAAAATGAGCTTTATTCAAATGACGTCAGTGAAATATAAATCGCTGGGCTCTCTATGAAAAAGCAGTAAATATTTCATTCATACACTTTTTTCCATTCCTTTCATTCATCACAATACTACAATAATTTATTTTACTTAAAAAATTTACACCATTGATGTAAAAGTAATTTAACTCTATTAATAAAACTTCACTGAAAAAGTCTGCTATAAAATCGTCTGCATCTCTATGCAAAATCAAAAAATGTTTCATTCATATCAGCTATATTGCAGACTCCAGAGCTAAATAATTTTGCATTAAAAAAATTCAGCAATTCTTATACAACTCACCTTGCAGCTTGATGTGTTTACATTCACCATTAGTGAAAATTAAGCTTCGTTGTAGAAATAATCAAAGTTTGATGATCATTTAAACTCAAATATATTCTAATTGCGTTGTTTCAGAATATACAGGATGTCCCAAAAAGATTAAAACGCGCTTTAATTCTTTACCTGTTGGAGATAAGTGGGCAATGTAAATTGCAAAAATGTTGAAAGTAAGGTAGGAAATAAGACTACGTTAATGAAATAGTCCTCCCATTCATTTTCAGAAAGCTACACTTTTTAAATTTTTATACGACCCCCTTAGACAAATTTGGTCAATTAAAAATTTTTTATTTTTAATGCAACAAGATCATTAAAAAACCCCGCATATCTGTATCTTTAAAATCGAGCGAGTTATATTTAATTTAAAATTGAACATTGTGAATAGGGACCATATATCAATTAGAAATATAAATTTGTGACATATCACATAAAAGATAAAACTGGATGATAATACATAGGATACCCAACCGCGCAGTGAGTACCACTGCTTTATATGATCTCTGTCTGTGTAATGCTTTATTTAGATGCATTTGTCATAAAAAATTTTGACACGTATTAACGTATTATTGATCTAAACAATTACCATCGTCAATTTGTTCATGATCCCTATTTTCACTGATGAAACAGCCTTTCACATGGTACGGAAAAGTGGTATAAGTCAGATTTTTTCCTTTATATCATAATTCAGTTGATTGTAAAGATACAGATATGCAGGTTTTTTAATGATCTTATTGCATTAAAAATAAAAATTCTCTGATTGCTTAAATTTGTCTAAATGGGGTCGTATAAAAATTTAAAAAGTGTAACTTTTTGAAAATTAATGGGAGGACTATTTCATTAACGTAGTCTTGTTTTCTTACCTTATTTTCAACATTTTTGCAATTTACATTGTCCACTTATCTCCAACAGTTAAATAATTAAAGCGCTTTTTAATCTTTTGGGGACACCCTGTAGATGCACAGAAATTAGCAATAATAAAGCGGTTGTAAGACGGATACAACACTGAATATAAATTAAAATGCATTTTAAAAATCACGATTTTGACACAAGATGGATGCTATATTCTATTTTGAAGTGCGTCACGTGATCTCTTCATATGATGTGGGTGTAACTATTATTTAAATTTTTATTTAAAAAAGTACCGAATATGTTTTGCTAAAACTTTTTTACATTTTTTATGGGATAATTTGAATATTTTCTAAAATTTTCGAAGCAATTTGTGGATTTTAAATTCGCTTAAGAAATGTTTGAAAAATTAAGTCCCATAGGGTTCAATGTATTTCATTTTTTCTACCTGGGTTCAATCCAAAACTAATTGAGTGATATTATTCATTTATATTCCCATAGGTCCCACAGACCGTCTGAACAACATACTAAAATTTCATTTTGATGAAGTAATTTTTAGGGCAGTCATCGTGCTAACGGACAGACAGACAGAATGAACAAAGTCATAAGCACTTTTCAACTATGTTGTAAAGTGTTAAAAATAGCAACCTTATATCGAATAAGGTGGACAGCACAAGAAGAGATGTTTTGTATCTATGTAGGCAAATGCTGGGAGGCCTATCTTCCTTGCTCAATGTGCATTTCTTAATTAGAAAAGTTTAATGGGGGTAAGGGCTAAAATGCATTTTTGTCTAGGGATTTTGGCAAGGATTAAGGCAGCCCTGAGAATGAGACTTGGAAAAGAGATCAATTTAAAATCGAATTCTGTTTTAAGGATGGCATTCGATAAGAATTATCGCGAAGTAAATGTTTGTTTCTGAGTACCATGATTACTTATTTTCGATGAGCGAAGCTGAAATCTATTCTCCATTCCTAACGAAGTGAGGTCAGCATTCGCCTGAATTCTGTGATCCCTTTTACTCGAAAACTACAATAAGGTAGGAAGATGAAAATTTGCACACATACATAAAATTATACACAGCTGTACAGAATCACAATTTTAATAATTAAAACGAAATGTAACTGGGTGAAACACCTATTTTTAAACTGCACATTCTCACTACGCTTCGTATAAATAATAAATAAACAACTTTTAAACAGTTAATCAAAGAGTGTACACTTACATGCATTGTGGTTTAAACGTATTTCTGTATATTAAAAATTGTTTTTGAGATTTAACTGCGTTATTTTGATTTCAAGGTTTTCCTGTATTCTAAGTTGTTTAATTTAATATTTACATTCTAAAACCTTACATGCCCTTTTGTATTAGGATCCTAAAATATTGAAATTTTTTATATCACTAATTTCATAATTATTTGTTAAATAAAGTTTTAATTTGAAATCTTTCACAGCTCGCATACTCCATAGGCGCGAGTCCAGTCAATGCCAGGCTATTTGCGCCAGTTCCTATAGGCATCAATCATATTGCCAGCCGACAGAATGAGAATTAGATTCAATCTACAAAGTTAAATCAAGTTGTGTGGCATCCTAAAAGTATATATATAGTAAAAATTGAAATATAATAAACGTGATAAATGCAATAAAAATGTCTGTACA
The DNA here is from genome assembly GCA_951213105.1 of Amaurobius ferox. Classification (NCBI taxonomy): domain Eukaryota; kingdom Metazoa; phylum Arthropoda; class Arachnida; order Araneae; family Amaurobiidae; genus Amaurobius; species Amaurobius ferox. The sequence goes on from OX578146.1 coordinate 112,624,694, forward strand.
ACAGATTGACAGGTAGGTTTTTAAATTGTAGATACTTGTGTTAAATCAATAAAACGCTTAATTTGATTGAACATTATACAGAATGTAAAGTTATTTCATACCCGAAATCAGAATCCGATTTACAGGCCATTGTGCCTATGTGGTTATATGGTGCCTCTGTCGGTAACCGCTAAATGGCCTTGCATAAACATGATCAACATATCCCTAGTTCATTTGGTGCCCCCAAGTGTTGGTGCCTAAATCCCGTAGGCCCCTGTATAAATCATGGCCATTTCAAAATAACTCCTTTTTAACGCAGGATGTTGCTAAATGGAGGTATATTTTACATAGGATTCATTGTATATCTAAAAACATTTAAACTTCTTTGTATTTACCACATATCTACCACCTGTCTTTTGAAAACCCAATTTCGAACACGAATAGTTTAAGCACAGAAGTAGAAAACATTCTTCGGTATTTGAAGTGATCGGTGCACTATTCTTTATTATTTCCGCCATTTATTTTACAACTTTTTCTAACACCCCAGACCCAAAGGAACGGGGGAATGATCTATTACAAGACCAAAGCATTTATCTTCGACCAAGGAGGGTGTTAAACAGTATTAAACAGGTACGCTTGTGAAATGTAAAAAAACAAAATTCCAGAGCAAATGGCGTTTAGAACATCAAAATATAGTTAAGATATTGATGGATTGTTTTAGATCTCATCTATTTAATATTTTATAATTTTCAAGCATCATGAGTTATTATATAGTTTAGAAAATATCATCAAACTGTTATTTATGGAAGAACAGTATGAAACCCAGATGCGGAACAGTCAGAAAGAATCACACTAAAAGTTTGATTGCTTCAAATATTTACTCTTCACATATGTTTCCGAACGAATGGATAAAAAAATAAAATAAAAAGCGCTGACGCATAAACAGACACATTTTTACTTTTTCTGCAATACATATAGCGTATAATTTTATTTATTAGGTCATGTGTATGTGCCTGTGATAGAGAGACAGGGGAAAAGGTAAGAGAGATAGAGGGAGAAATAGAGGGACTGCAGATAGGATATCTCTTTATAGAGTTAACAGATTCGAATGACATTTGATATGATTGTTTTTCTTACAATCTGTAAATACAGAAATTCTGGTGATTTATTTAATTTCTTATGAAAAAACTGCGACCTTGTTTAGTACGCTTGCGCCCATGTAAACAATGTTTTCGAAATTTACATGGATTAAATGCTAACACCATGTAGGAAAAGTCATATTTTGTTCGTATCATATTTTATCAGAGACAACATTGATCAATAGAGATCAGAGATCAATATAGATCAGAGACAACATTGCAATGATGAATACATGACCAAGTCAGCAAATGCCAAGATCACGATCACTGGGCCACCAACCTATAACGGTCAGATGGTTCCGGATGGTTGGGGAATCAGTGTCAAAAGCCTGGGAGCACTGGATTTACAACCGCTTCCGAACCAAAGAGCCATTACTCCTCCAAATTCCGAACCACTACTGGGTCAAAAGCGTGCCACGCCTGAAATAATACTAAGTCCTATTGAACAATACTTTGCTATAAGTCAAAGTGTGAAGCAATCCACCCACCATTCACTCACATTTCCGTCCACCCCGATAATCCGCCCTCAGCGATTTGTCCTCATTGACATGAAGTGAGAGCAATGTCACGGACAAAGGGGAAGTTTTAAAAGAATTACTTTTCCCAATATAAATAGGGACAAATTTGGTGTCTATAGTTGGCATCGGCATCCGATGAGTAGTACTATATCATTCTTCCATGGCTGTTGGCAGCAGAAGGTCTTTTAAAAGGACAAATAATATCTGGATGTAAGGACTATAGTAATTATGGTTAGTGATCATCCCATCAGAAGATGGAGCTCTTGGGGCGTTAATTTGTCTCTGTCGTTCCAAGCTGCTGATGTCTATCTGATTCTGAACACCAACGATCGAGATATATGTTGTCTTGTATCATAGATTCATAGATATTAATTACTCCATTTTTCCGGATCTGAAATATATAGAATAGAATTGTCGAATTGGCATCAATCGAATGCAATGTTGCGGATAATGGAACAAATCCAAAATAATTGTATTTGCCCCTAACAGAATACATTTGGAATTAGGTGGATGACTTTCGCAAATGCTGTAAATACCCTGAGATTTTTTAAAAGACAAAGGATATCTGGCTGTGAGGGCTATAGCAATCATGGTCAATGATTATCCCATCAAGAGGAGGATTTCTTGGGGCGTGTAATTTGTTTCCGTCGTTTCGAGCTGTTGATCTCTATCTGAACCAATGATCGAGATATATGTTGTACCATAGATTTATAGATATTAATTACTCCATTTTTCAGGATCTGAAATATATAGAATAAAGATCGTATTGGCATTAAGCAAAGGCAATGTTACGGACAATGGAAAAACTCCAAAATAATAGTTTTTGCCAGAAACAGAATACATTTGGAATTAGATTAAGAACTTTCCCAAATGCTCTTTTAAAAGACAAAGGATATCTGGCTGTGAGGGCAAGAGTAATTATGGTCAGTGGTTATCCCATCAAGCGATGGATTTCTTGGGGCGTGTAATTTGTCTATGCCATTCCGAGCTGCTGATCTCTATCGAAACACTAATGGTGAGATATTTTATTTTATTTTTATTTTAATCCATTTACGTGGCAACTACAGATGAAATCCAGTTACAGTAACCACACCAAAACAAAAAGAACAGAATATAAGATACAAGAATACTAAATCGTATACATGTCAAGCGCATTCAAACAGGCTTTTTTAAAACAGGAGTTAAGTTAAATATATCAATATCAGTACAATAGGTGTTATATAGATCAACAAATTTATGGAATAGCATTTAAGGTAATTGTGTTTAACAGTAGTATTGTGAAACAAAGTTTTTTTCCTAGTATTATTAATAGGTATATGAAATTCCAGGCAAGAAAGTAAAATGGGGCAATCAGTAGTATAAAACTTTATAATAAAACAAAAGGCAGGATTATTTTCTTCTTTTTTTAAGAGCCATTAAACTATATTTCCCTCTGAGTTCACTCATATGCATATCATAAGGATAATAGCCAGTCAATCTGTAATCCATAGTACGTAAAAGCTTATTTTGCACAATTTGTATTCGTTGAGAATGCAGACCGTAAACAGGATCCTAGATCATTGCACAATATTCCAATATTGGCCTGACAAGGGTATTAAAAATACAAATAATAGTATCAGACCTGGCAAAAACACGAGTACGTCTTAGGGTGAAACCAAGTCTTTGGTATGCTCTTTTAATAGTATTACCGATATGTCTCTGAAAGTTAAAAGTATCACCGAAAGTGACACCCAAATCAATAATATGAGTACATCGAAATAAAGTAAGTTATTTAAAATGTAGTTGTAATTGAGAATATTACGGATCCTAGCTATGCTCATAACATAGTATTTAGAAACGTTTAAATGGAGTTTATTTAAAACAGTCCAGTTATACAGTTCATCAAGATCTCTCTGCATCAGTTCCAGTCAAAAAGTTGATTTTCATATAAAGTTTCAAGTCGTCCGCAAACATAAGACATTTTGCAGTTTTAAAAATATTGGGAATTTCATTAATAAAAATTAAAAAAAAGGAGTGGGCTCAGTATATAGTGCCATAGATTCATAGATATTAGTTATTTTATTTGCCCGGATCTGAAATATATGGAATAGAAAGGTCGTATTTCCTTAGAACGATGAATGATCCTTCAATTGGTTCATGGAGGAATGATTGATTGATTGAAGACCCTGACCACACGACCAACCCGAAGGTTTATGGTAGCTTAATGTGTGGCCGGGAGAGGGAGTAAGCCGAAGCTGACTCCCCCGGTCAACTCCCAACAATCCGCTAGCGTTTATTAATGAGATTAAAGTATTTAATTTTAAAAGTATTAAAAGTATGGAGGAATGATTGTAAGATCATTTAAAGATAAGGGTATGTTAATTTATTGAGGAAAACCTAAGCAATGTAAACACATATTAATAAACAATGCATCATATAGCTGTTTTGAGGAGACGTTGGATTCAGTTCTAGACAAACCAACAAACCTGGAGCGATAAGGATGAAATGGACAACTTTTTGAATTCAGGTTTGCTGGTCTGTTTAGAACTGAAGAAGGGAATTCAACGTATTCTCGAAACAGCTGTATGCTGCATTGCTGATTACTTTGTGCTTAATTATTTTGCTTGAGTTTTTTGCACAAAGTTATTTTTTGCACAAAGTGATTTTCCGTATGGATGTTGCTCTGTTGTTCCTTATCTGATAAATGATGAATTTTCCCGTATTTAAAGTTTTTGTTATAATAGAGTGTATTGGCAAGGGAAATGGGATTTCTTATATTAGTTTGAACAACAGGTGATCTTTCGAAGGTCTGAGTAAT